>JAQFZI010000018.1:0-34455 GCA_034695605.1 Eupelops occultus | reverse complement strand
AATTTTTATATTGAAAACATTAGTTGATGAGTAAGGTCAATAATTTTAAAGCTTGGGTTCAAACACGCTATTTATTTTTTGACTGTACAGTGTACATTAGCCATTTCAATAATAACATGCATTTTGTATTTTATGAGAAACAATGAAAAGTTATGAAATTAAATAATATTCGCAATCGATTCACACATTTAATGATTAGAGGCGACAATTGGAAGGGATTCGGTTTTTTCTTCTTTCTTTCCTCAGGTATGTCATTAGAGTTAACGAGTCCTCATAATTAGACTTATCTAATAATGAACAAAATGGTGTGCCTTTGGTTTTAGCCTAAATCCCAGTCCATTAAATATAAATTTGAACTAAAATTTAAATATTTGATGTCAGGACAATCTTTAAATCTCCTGTTCCAATTCACCAAGATATTTACCTTTTCTCAAAAAAATGTTTGTGAAATCCTTTGCACTAAATAATAATTTTATTGACTCAAATATCATATTATCATGTTAAGTTTAAATTCTCACAGTTTTTTGCAATATTTTCAGACAAATTTTTGCATTAATTACTCAAAAAAAAATTAGTAAATCGATCGAAAAGATTACTCTGAACTCAAAAAAAAACATTAATATCTTTTGATAAATGACAAGAATTTTTGAAAAGTCAACCAAAACTTATCAAAATTGAGATAATTCAAGATAAGATAATTTATAAAAGTGATCCCTCTTAAGTGAAAACTTGTGATATTTTTTATTTGTCTTTATATAGAATTAGTTGGGATTTAAAATATTTAATTTGAATAAAGACTATGCTTTAAATATAAAACCAAAGAAGTACACAAATCATTGGATCAAATAATGGTTAGCGTTTGCGTATTTCAATCTTTAGGTATGGCTCAGAATAATTCTGTTATTCAGAACAACATATTTTTCATTTGAGTAATCGTTTGAAAAAAACATTTTTACCTTTTTTTTAATGGATTTTATATGAAAATTATTTGAAGTATTATATGGAAGTACCCATAAGTATTGCCATAATTGGGGGCGGCATCGCTGGACTTAGTGCAGCTCAACAACTATACGAGAATGGATTCAATAACATCACTATTTACGAAGCATTGGATAGACTCGGAGGACGTGTTCATACCATACCTTTTGGTATTCATTACAATAATTCACTAATTTTAGAGACAATTATTATTAGATATTTAATTAATTTCACTCAATCACAGAGTCTGGTGTTCTTGAGTTGGGTGCCCAATGGGTGCATGGGCAGAAAGGCAATCCTCTCTACTATTTGGCCAAAGAACGTGACCTTATTTCGAATCCCAGATTAGATTTTGGAATAGAAGGAACCGGAATATTCTGCACGGATTCAGAAGAAACGCTCAAAAATGAAGATATCCTACAAATTATTTCTTATTTATTTAGAATTAAAGAGGAATTAAGTAAAAACTCGGAATTTAAAATTGAAGACAATCAATTGGTGTCCGCTCAACACATTTTTAGAATTAAATTCGAGAATTTTATAGAATCGGTTGAATGTCCGGCCCTTAAGACAGAGCTATTGTGGTCTCTATTCGAATGGTTTGTCAAATTTGAAGAAATAGATAATTCGTGCGAAGATTTAAGAGATATATCACTTCTTTCGTATACACAATATGAAGAATGCGATGGAATTGATTTAATTAACTTTAAAGATGGCTATCAAACAATTATCGAATCACTTATCAAAGATATTCCTGAGGAATGTCTTCGAATTCGAAATTCTGTCAAAAGGATTGAAATTTGCGATAAAACTTCAAAAATTATTCTCTCTATAGAAGACCAAAATCAGAAAAATGTAATCAAAGTTTTTGATCACGTGATTATATCTTCTTCGATAGGTTATCTCAAGAAGAACCTGAACACATTCTTCGGGTTTATGTTACCTAAGATTAAAACTGAAATAATCACAGCTCTTGGTTTTGGAACCATTGATAAAATCTATTTATATTTTGAAAGACCTTTTTGGAAAAGTGAAGACAAAGGCTTTCAATTAATTTGGACGAAACATAATCACAACCTTCCCGTTTGGGTCTATGATATTTCCGGATTTGATTTAGTGAGAGGACAGCCAAAAGTATTGGTCGCTTGGATTGGAGGAAAGGGCGCACAAAAAATGGAAACAGAAAGCAATGAAATAGTGGCCAAAGTATGCGGCGATGTTTTGCGCCTATTTTTACCAAAACTCAATATTGATTATCCATCAAAAGTGATTCGTTCCAAATGGGCGACCAATCCATACATTTGCGGAGCTTATAGTAATCGATCAGTGAATTACCAAGCACTCAATTCTGATATAAAGCATCTTTATGAACCTATTTTCAACTCTAAACTATTCAAAAACTTAAATAAAGCAATTGATTGTCCACTTGTGCTGTTCGCGGGTGAAGCTACTGATAGGGAATACTATTCGACAACCCACGGCGCTATGAGATCCGGGCATAGAGAGGCCCAACGACTCATAGAGTTTTATCAAACGATTAAACCAAAGTTCAAATTATGAAACAAAATGTGATTAATTGGCACTAAAATTATTTTTAATGAGAAATTATTTTATTTTTGATTATATTTTTTATGAAAACTTTTTGAATTAAATACAAATCTCATAAAATTAACGCCATTTTGTCAAAGAATATATGAATATATCACAAGTCTTTTGATTGAATTATATGAATGAGTATTAAATTATAAAATGAATTAAAAAAAAGAAACGTAAAAATCATTTGAAGGATGACTTAATTTTCACTTAACAACAAAACAACTGAATCCCTGCGAAAGAAAATTATTGCTTTTTTGTCACTTTTGGGCGAAAATATTGGCAATAATTTCAGTTTTTTAAATAACCTTTTGAATGAGGAAAACCCTGAAACAAGTCATAAGAAACTATCGAAAGGACGGAGTGATTGATCTTACTTACAATCAGTGAATAATTACAGAAAAATTGGAAAAATTTATATTAAATCTGGAATTTGTTTAATAAAAAAATTACTTAAAAATAGAACTTTTAAAATGTAAACTAAAACTACTTCTTCGGGCAATTGATTCCTTTGCAGGCTTTGGCACTTTCTTTGCTTATTTCAGCGGAGATCGAATTCAAACTAACTAAACAACTAAACCGAAGGTCAGCCCAATGGTTGAGTCTCTTTCAGGAGCCATTTGAGACCATTGCTTTTCCCCTGTTCTTCAAGAGCTTTACCGACAATATCACGACAGGTCTGATGATATTCATCGAGCCATGAAATCTGATTAAGTGATCAAAACAATAATTAACATTTGAAAAGCGATTTAAAATATCCAGTCGTTTGAAAAAGAGTTCAATTGTTTGTTTAATGGTAAGAATGTGAAAGGTTATATCAAGGTTACTTTGAGGTTAAATTGCTGTCAAAAACAATAGACAAATGTAATTAAGAAAAACAAAACGTTTTAATCAATTAGTCTAATGTTTTCCTCGGTTCTAATGTGAATATTGTTATGCAGATAATATCGAGAGCTTAATTAACCATGCTCTTTCAATCTAAAGCATTTCTAATGTTATAATAAATAGATTTTTTGCATAAATTTTCAATTAATTCTAAAAACAAATATTAAAAATTATGAAAATAATAGCCAACACTGTTTGACAAACGACGGGATATTAAAAACATTTGAAGCAAAAAATTAATTGAAATGTTGTTTGACTCACTTCCTCACTGGTTAGGAGCGAAGGCTGAAGAAGTTTTGTTTGAATGGGCACAAGAGTTATTGTCTCGAATGTTAGATAACCTCTATTTCGAAAATTGTACTGAAAATGAGATAAAAAACAAATGAATTCAAATAATTAATTAAAATAATTCTTTCATTAAATATAGAGAATATTTGTAGCGTTTGTTTGAATAAATTATGTGAAATCAGTTAAGACTTTGATTTGAAAACTAGACATTAATTTGAATACTAATCTAATTTCACAGCAAAAAAGTCATTTCGTATTTTGTGAGACCACTCAGAATAACAAAAAAAAATAAATAAATTCATTACAAAAAAAAGTTATTTAACTTATCGACCAATAAATCAAAAAACATTGCAATTCTAAAGAGGTTTAAAAATTAAAAGTAATAACAAAATTAAAAAACGATTTGTTTTTCAATCTCTAAAAATTAGTTTTTGTTTGTTTTGTCTGCAAAACGACTTTAAATCATGAGATTTGTGTCTCTCTATTGAAATAAAACCAAAATTTATGACTAAAACCCATAGAATTCATATAAAAATTTTGTTAAAAAACTAAAAACCAGTCCAATATTGAGTCCTACCTTTGTGTTGGCTTTTTTGATGAGCACCAGGCTCTCAACTCTGATCCCAAACTTGTCCTCTTCATAAAATCCGGGCTCATTAGAGAGAATCATGCCCTCAACTAATCCGGGGTCGTCAGGTTGAGGTCTATAGCTGATGCCCATGGGGCCCTCGTGCACATTCAAAAACATGCCTACTCCATGTCCGGTACCGTGAAGATAGTCAAGTCCGACCTCCCACAACGATTTACGCGCTAATGTGTCCAACATTTGACCCTTCAGTAGCTGTGGAAATATGACCGAAGCCAGGGCTATATGTCCTTTAACTACACGAGTGAAGCATTCCTTTTCAAAATTAGAAGGCGTCCCTAAATGCACAGTTCGGGTAACGTCTGTCGTTCCATCTTTATATTGAGCACCGGAATCACATAAATATATTTCATCGGGAGTTATGACACGATTAGTCTCTTCATTCGAACGATAGTGAATGATAGCTGCGTTCGGACCCGAAGCTGATATTGTCTCAAAACTGGGGCCGACATAATCTTCTTGTGTTCTGATTTTAAAAAAAAAACATTAGTATTTTAACCAAAATAAAGTAAAGTAAAGTCAGTTTACTTTCGAAATTCTTCTAATTTTTTGGCAGCAGATAATTCGTCGACCTCTCCTTTGGGCACCTGTTCTTCTAACCAGGCGAAGAACTCACACAAAGCGACTGCATCTTTGATCTGACAGAAAGAGGGCATAAAATATAAAATTATGGAAATTTGATGCAAATAAATGCAATTTGTCTCACATGTGATCTTTTCATGCCTTCTATTTCTACCGAATTTTTGACGGCTTTCTTGAGTTGGACAGCACTTAAACAGTCGATTCTTCTGGAGTCTGGGACCAGACTGACTAGAGAATGGCTCGACTTATTGCTTATCTATTGAGAAATCAATAAATCAAAAGCCGATTAATTTAGGGTTCAATAGGTATTAAATCAATGGATGGATTGATTGGATAATTATTTAAATGAATTATAAATCAATTAATGATTGACCAGAGCATAGACTCACCCAAATCTTTCCTGGCTGTTGACTTATAAGCCATTTGAGGAATTCTTTGATCATTTTGTACGGACGTAATTCAATATTGAGACTTGAATTTTGATGATTCAATGAGACGTCAATTTGCAAATGTTTGGTCGCTTCGGGCGTTAATTTATTTTCATCGATAAATAAACTGAAAAAATGAATAAAATATCAAACAAATAGTCGAAAGGCTTATGAGATAAGAATTTTTGATAAAAACAATTTAAAATTCTGCTCACTATATGTCGTCGAGAGTTATCACTGAATAAGCGAAGAAAACTGGATTATAGTCTATGTCAGAGCCCCTGAGATTGAAGAGCCAGGCTATTTCGTCCAATGCTGTCACCACCAAAGCAAAGGCCCCTTTATTTCTGATCTCATCTCTGATTTCAAAGACCTTATCCCTCCAACTTTTTCCGGCATATTTTATATCCAATGGCACCACCGCATTTTGTGGTGGTTCAGGTCTATTATCCCAGACATGATCAACTAAATTATCACTAATTGGCACTAATGTATGGCCGGCCGACTCTAACTGTCTGGCCAATTGTATCCAAGTGGCATGAGATATCACAAAAGGGTCGACACCAACTCGACTACCAGAAGGCAGCTTTTTGCAAAGCCACTGGCCCTGAGTTGGCGTTCCCGGAATGGCATCTTTCATTAACGTCCAGTTCTGATCCAACTGTTTTTGAGCCTGAATGAAATATCGACCATCAGTCCAAAGAGCAGCCTCTTTCATTGTGATGACAGCAGTTCCATCACTGCCATCAAAACCGGAAACAAATGCCCGGCGCGCATCACATGAAGCTATATATTCACTTCCGTGAGCATCGGCTGAGGGCACGATATAGGCCTGAATTGGTTCCGGCACAATATTGGAGTTACGCATCAAAGACCGCAATCTTTTTAAAATATGACCCGTATTTTTGATCGCCATATCCATAGGTTCACTCTTTATCACGTAATTGAGAGGTTCTTCGTCTGAACTGTCCCCGTAATGATCGTTACCTTTATTTCAAATTCAATTCAAGAAAATTAAGAAATGAATGAAAATTCACTCAAAAAAAATCCTTTTGAAAAATGTTATAAAATTGTTAATAAAACTAACGATTTATTGTTATTATGATAAGAATGAACACCAATTAAGTGTTACTTTTGATTAGATGTTAGCCCAAAATCACACCAAAAGATCCAAAACTTCAATAGAAATGGAATTTAATCTTTAGATAAGTTAACGAAAAATGATTGAATGACGGCATAAGATATGATTAGTGGCCGTAAAGACTATATTTTATTATAAGTTCTAAATATTGAATAAAGTAAAGCATTTTTGGCAGACCTCCGATAGCATAAGAGGGGTTTCTGGCGAGTGCGAGATCGAGGTTTTTAATGGACGGACTACTCAGTGAAGCCATGGATGAGGCAAAAGCAGCCGCCATTTGAGGGTTACCGCTCGCGACCGCCAAATATTTCAGGGTTTCGGTAACTATTGAAGGAAAGGCTGCGGCGGCTGCCGCCTGAGCATCGATCACATCCTGGAGGGCAATACTTGAAGCAAGAAGTCCTTCACTCGAAGAGCTTAGACTCCGCTCTTTAGAAGTGGACGCACCGATAGATGAGGTTTGAGATGAAGATATATGAGATGGGGTATGTGTTGCGGAACCATTCCTTAGGTTGGCCTCTGGAGGATGATTGTGTTTATTATTTGCCTTTTTTACACGATTGTTGACAGTGACCGCCCGCCCCGGACACTGTCTATCTCTAGAACAGCGCCAGTAAACAGTGCCGTCTTTTCCATCTCTCACTTTATTATATCTATGACCCTCGAACAGGAGGGCTACCCCTCCTCTCTGAGTGGCCACATATGAACACGAGTTGGAGTCCATCACAACATTAACTAATGATCACAAAAATCACAACTCAAGAGAACAATAATGGGATTGAACTGAATATCACAACAAAATAGAATCGAGTAGTCCTGAAGGGGTCAGTCATTTCGATATCACATTTCGATTTCAAGCAAACGAGAGAACCAACAAAACAAACAAAAAAACTTCTTTCAGTTTAAACAAAACAAATGAGTGAATGGTTTAACGAAAAGTTGGAGCAGAGAATGAGGAGCGCAAGAGTTGGTCGACAGGACAGGCGCTGATGGAGTGCGAGAGAGACGGCTAATAATCGGTGATATACTTATTGAAGGCTACATCAGCAGCAATACAACGATCGACTACTTCTACTGAAGTCACTATTGAGGTCAACGAACGCAGAATTATGTCTAACGAGTGCTCTCTTAGGCATTTCAACTCCAAAAGTTGGCAATGGATTCAACGGATTCATGGATTCAATGGATTCGTTGCAAATGCTATAACTTTTTCGATAGTTGAGTCAAACGAGACATTAATAATAATAATAATCAATTATAAACCCGTAGAGAGTGGACGGCATATAATATATGGCAATATATGGTTCAATATATGGCACAGTATTTTGAGATCACTTTTTAACTCAACATTTGATTAGAGAACGATTTGTAAGTTTTATATAAAATAAACAAACGATTAGTCGGACAAAGAGTTGCAGACAAACACTGATTACATGAGCGGACTGTCACTCAGCACTCGTCTGAGAGCACGAATAGTTGTGGAAAAACTTTTCAAAAGAGTTATCCGAAACAAAACAAACGCGAACTGAGAGCAAGAATTCAGCGAATGTTTGAGGAGAAGAACAAAAGTTTGTCGCACAAGACGTTTGTTATGACGTCTTCTGGAAAGTCATGTCTTATTTGAATTAATTGGAAATCGTTTTGTAGAGTTTGGTTGGAGAGGAGGACAGCACTCATGAGTGGGAGATATGGCATAAAGATATTAAAGAATTGGTTGAGGAATGTAGAAAAGTGGTTGTCCTAATAGTTGCTGTTTAGACCAACTGGTATTAGGCCTTCTAGTCTGACGGGATTGGATTATTTGCAGCCTTCGGCTCTGGTAGGCATTTCAGTTCATCGCAGGGCATTGGCCTGCGCTCTAACTCACACTTATATGAGCCTCTCTTGCAATGGGTTTCACAAAAAGAAGAATAAATGAATTGAGTGTACATTCAGTGTATGTTTTAAGAGTATATTTAACTCTTATATAACTCTTATATAAGGCATATATAAAGCATATATAAATAGGTCTAATAATAATATAATGCTATATATCATTGGCAACAAATTGACGCAAACCTAATCAAATGCGTGCTGTATATCCCCATCCCAGGCCATCCCAAGCCTACCCTCTCCTCTCTAGAGTGCTGTCGTTCAGCCCTCTCTCTCTCTCTCTCTCCTCTCTAACAAACATTTGAGGCATTTTTTGGGCGCACCTTTTAATGGGTTAACACAACTATTATGCACTGGAAAGCCATCACTTATATAATCAACGGGAGATATAGCTCTGGTGGAGCACAGGCTCAGCACTGGCCCAACGCTAGCACTCATGAGGGAGGGTCACGCAGGACGAGACAAGAGTTATTAAGCACTTGTGAGCACCAGACAAGACAAGAATTATGTTTGTTTGAGCCAACCATCCCTACTATCATTGCAATTGAAGGCAATCTCATCTGATCTGCATCTGATCCCTTCTGCTCTCTATCCCTATTATAGGCCTTTCCTCCACTGTTTGCCTCTTTTTCATTGATATTTTGAACTATTAGTCAATTAATATTCTAATAACGTTTTAAAACTCGTTTGACTCGTATTTATAGACACCAATTGATATTCATTTCATGCCATCCCTAAGAATACCTTCAATAGTCTTCTCAGACTCCAGAGTAGAGAAGAGTTAAAACCGGCCGAAAAGGCATTTAATGTATAAATGTATACAAATAGACAAAACACACCAATAAATCAGATTATTATATACTATGTATTTAACTTTAGGCCATTACTTACCGATTATTTCGCAATACTTCTAAACTTTTAAACAAAACACAAATAAATTAAGTCTTTCTGAAGAAACTTATATTTTATTAAATTGTATATTAGTTTTGGTTTTTATATTTTGACAAAACTATTATTATTATCCAGACTCAGGGATGACGTCAGCTCCTGGCAAAGCACAGAATAAAGACCTACTCCTTAATACGCCAATAGAATGTCTATAATTTTATGGGCGCCAAATATCGTCTCTTTTTATGACAAATTCAGTCAAATTTCTTTATTGTGGGCCTCTATTGTCAACCTTTTTATTGTCAGGTATTTTGAGTTTATTTTAGAAAAACTAAGCAAAAAAAGATCTGAAAGTGAAGACCTCTTTCTTGTCATATGAATCATAGTTTACTTATGAATGAAATCTAATTTTTAACCATGGTGATAACCTTATAAAGTTTTAACAAAATTCCTTCATTTGTTATCAATTTTACTTAAATCACATGAAATAACCACAAAATTACTGATTACATAAATATTTTTGATTTATGTGTTGACTATTTCACTGTTTTCTATGAGACCTCTCTGTTGTGAAACCTTTTTCTGTCAAATGATTGTTTGGGACTTTAATAGAGAGGTTTTACTGCACTTTAATATTGAAATTTTGGTCTAATCTGGAAAAATTGATAATCAGATGAAAGTGCAGTTTATTGTATTTAATTATTATTTATTAGGAAATTATAGCATAAATACATTTAATTTGAAAGCCTTAACCCTATTTGAAGAGTTAAGTGAAAGTATAATTAAAGTGTTAGTTATGATAAAAATCTTCAGAAGTTAACAGATATTCTTCATTTTGATCTGATTTACAATAAGAGCCGTATCTTAGATGTGATGGATATCTGTAATAATGAACATTAAAATCAAATAAATTTCAATCATTTAATGTTTTACATAAACGAATGAATTTAAGACAATCGGCTAAAAATGATTGGATACTCAGACATTGGCTCATTAGGTCTGCCCTAATCATGATTGCTGATGAGATTTGTGAAGGTCTTGTCAGCCAGAGTTCGCTTAATTAAAATTGTGGTGTTCCACACAAAAAACCGGTACAGAAATGAGTTTGAAAAGGCTTTAGTTTTGTTATCAGTAGGCGCTATCAAATGCCAATTGAAATGATTGAACGCTCAAAATTTAAATCCAGCAAAAAATTTAATATTTTGCACTCTAATTGATTATTTGGCTGATATTTGATTTAATTAACTCCAATTGAATTCCTGTTGGCGTTTATTTTGGGCCAAAATGTTTATAATAACTAAGAAAAGCGAACTTTGATTTGCTTCTGATTTCTCTCCGATTACTTCATTACTTGATTTACTTCAGAATTTTTCACTCATTATTTATTTGAAAAATTAAAGATAAGATACTTTTCTATATTTAATATTTACATAACTATCTAATCGGATCCTATTTTGCCCTCTTGTCTGTGACCTCAACTCATGTGAACGGGTTTTCGGACAAAACTTTCCTCTCCTTCCTCACAGTCTGCAAACAGAGCACAAGTTTTTCATTAAAAGTTCAATATTTCTGTTGCGAACAGTCGACTCATTTTTGAATTGAGTTGAATAATAGTGATTAAAATTCACTTTTTTTATTAATTTGAACAAGTTTAATTTATTTATTATTATTTCTAACCCATTAACTTAATTACGTTCTGAAAATTTTTCAAAATCTAACTTTTTATGTGATATCAGATCAATATTCAGCACTTAATCTCATTTGGAGTTAAATTGCATTATAAGCCGAATAAATACCAAATAAATACCTTAACTGAGAATTTAAATAATCTAATGATTGAACTCAGACTCTGAGACCAATTTTTGTTTGTGTTATGCACTCAAAAGTTGTATTTTAATGATTGTAAGCATTGAATATCTGGTGGTATCAGTAGATTAAAAACAATACATCAAATGAGTGGTGATTTGCAAAAATGAAATATTGTTTAAACTTTTCTCTGACATCTACTGAATCTCTTTCTCAGTGGAGATGTTTTCTGAGATAATTTATTTTAACTAATTTCGAAATCTAAGGTATAATAACCCCTAAAAAATTCTCAAAACTATTTAAACATTGCATTTACAGACCTGTGGTATAAAACTCTTTTTGGCCAATAATATCGACTACACTCCAAATAGGAGTTGACTCACCATTAATTTTGTTCAACATCTCTGAATAGCTAAGAATATATTTATCAGTTTATGAAGGTTTCAGTTCATACCTGTGTTTAATAATATTTCTTTAGTGGAGAAGAGTTAGAGAATTGTTAATTCATTTTGTCTGTAATTTTTCATATCATCGATTACAGGACTTTTCAAAATTCAAAAATAAAATTATTAAATGTTTTTACGCTCTGTCTCTCCTCTGTTATGCTTTCCTCTTCTGTGCTCTCCTCTGTTTCGCCTCTCTTTTTATCTCTAAAGGCTTTAAAACTTTTTGCAATGAATGCTATCATTTGGAATAAAAATGCAATTTATATGAGTTTAATAGAGTTTAGTTGAGTTCACTTCTGACAACTTTAATCATTTTTCTCTAAAAATTTCTTCTTTGTTTAAAACAATATATTAAATATTTCTTAATAAATAGTTTTGGCAAAACATCTATTGAATATGTATTGAGGTATGAATTAAGACAATAACTAAACAAAAAGTAACTAATTTTTCTATTATTTTTGTTTCTCAAAGAGAATTCATTTTTTATTAATCTTTCGTGATTTTAGCTTTAAGTTGTAGTTTAACTCAAAATTATAGGACTTGTAATTAATGTAAAGTACACCAAATAATCTGTTCGAAGCACTTTTGTAGATATTTTTTCCTTTTCACGCAATTTGGAGAATATTTGTTGTTTTTCTTCCACCAAATGCTCCAAATAATAATGTTTTGCCCGAAAAACTCTTTGCAATCGATAAGTCTCTCACGAATTGTTCGATAAAAATGTTTTATAACTGAACTCAAATGTATGACCGGCACAAGTGGTATGTGTTTAGAGCTGTTTAGAGCACTTATAGTCTTGAATACTAAACATTTGAGTAATTTAGTTCTTCAAAGAGATTTTTTTGCATATCCTATCGTTTTTCTGTCATTCCTTTGGCCGAAAATATTCGCTCGGATATTATGGGCACGTATTGAGAATAATTAATATCAAAGAAAATTACACATTGTCTGCAAAGATTTATTTTACTTCAATGAAATATTGCCCAAAACAACAAAACAAATCTTTTTACAGCGATCTAACCCTTTGAGAGCGTGAATGTACTTATATTTTATATTTTATTAATATCTTTAGGATTCTCTACTCTAATATTGAACGACGTGTTCCTCAAATTTAAACTCAATTTTGATCATTAGTTCTCTCTCTCTCTCTCTCTCTCTCTCTCTCTCTCTCTCTCTCTCTCTCTCTCTCTCTCTCTCACCCTTTTTCTAACAATTCAATAATTATTAAATGATAGGAATGTTCTTTAGTAAGGGTTGAGAACCTATAATATGAAAAATATTCAGTCATGAAAACCAATCCTACGATTGCTCTAAAGGTAGAGAATAAATGTCTGATAAAAATAAATGAGAGAAATAGAGGTTGAGTTCGAAATAGAATTCGAGATCATAGCCGACAGCATATGAGAATCGGCTCAAACTTTGCGAACCATTTCTTATCTAAATTTATTCAAGCCTTCTATCAATAGAAGTCAAACAAGTGCTGTACTGAGAGATCAAATTCAACGACAAAACTGATTGCCACAAAGATAACAGAGAAATAGACTCCCTTGGTCACCATTGAATTAATTAATATTAATTAAAGCCAAACTAAATTGATTTTCTTGATTTTCAACTTTATTATCAAAATTTCATGAATTGATTGTCCGGAAAGCTCTAAAAAAATGTTTCCAAATAAAAGCTTAAAATATTTATAAATCTAATGGTGGGCTACACCTAAAGATGTTAACTAATGGTTAGCCTAAAACATGATTATAAGCCAAAGGTTTACATTTTATCTTTAATTTATTGGTTCAGATGTAAGACGGATAAGACTTTTTGCTCTATAAATGGCTATTAATTCCTTTTATATCAAAGAGAGATAAGTTATTAATGCGATAATATTCAGGTTTTGGTAATTAGAATTTGGTCTATTTTCACCAGTGCTCTTTTCTCTCATAAATTGTGATAATTATTTTAATATCGAATGGCTTTCCTCTAATGAGGCAATATTTTTATCCGGACCCAAATTCGATTATTTTTAATGAAACAAATTATAAGGAACGGTATAATATTGCCGTAAAAACTGGCCTATATTTCAAAGAAAAACTCATATCTAAACATTTAATTATGTATTATATAAAAGATTTATTTATTTATTTATTTTCTTCAAATAAAATATTATAAATTGGAATAATTAATGACTTTAATGGTGTGAAAATACGATAACCATATTTTCAAATAATTCATACAATAGATTGAGATAATTGTCTTCATTGAAAACATTAGACTCCTTATCAATCATCTGAAGAATTCAAACTAATTTCAAAACTTATGGATTGGTTGGCAAACAATCTAAAGATTTGATTAAACACCGAAAAAAAATAACAAAAAACTGAAGATATTATGTAATGCCTTATATATGAAAATTGCGTTAAAAGATTAAATAATTAGTCACTCTTTTGAAAGTTGTTTTCAATAATTCGCAAATGATTTTCGTGTTATGTATATTAAAATTAATAATTTCATAGCATTTTCTTAACCTCAATATGTTTAAAGATAATGGATTTTAATTCTAAATAAGCTAGTAACTAATACTTATTTGTTTTTATTCTTCATTAAGTGATTCCGAATAAACTCAATGAAATGTTTGCTATAATTTATTAAATAATCTTTTAATGAAATCTTAGATTAAATAATATTCTATTAATGACCGAAAATTGATTTAAATTACACAAAAAGTAAAACAAAGTTTTGATTAATTTGCAAATTCAGTTGATATTTGGGTAAATTTTTTTATCCATAATTACATTGATTTAGTTGTAAATTAATGCCTAAATACCAATATATTTCAAATATTAATTAATTAATAGTATTGAGAAAACTCGTAATCTTCGGCTAAAAATCGCTTTCAGCTAAAAGTCAATTAAATTCTTAATTTTCTAATCGTTTTTTTCACTCAAAGAAAAAAATTTCAACTTTTTATAAGTAAAAAAAGGAGACTTTCCTCTAATGATAAGCAAATATTTTATAATTGATTCGATTTTTCAAAATCTAAATTCTTTAGAATTCACTCTTAGTTTTGCGAGAAAATTGTGAAATTAGGAGGAATTCCAATAGTCTTATCGATTGCATACATTCTGCCCCAACACACTTTTGTAGGCTTCACTTGATTTCTAAATAATCTTTTCTTTGGTTTTCCTCTTTTGCTTAATCTTTTCCAACTGACCTATCATTTAACTGATGAAATTTAATTGAGAGCACTCACCTTCAAAGTGGGAGACTCTGGTTCAAGTCCATTTTTCTCTTATATATTATTCTAGCCAATTAGTTGAATATTATTTGATTGCTGAGTTTAAAAGTTGAATTCATTTCAAAAGTATTTTCATTTTGTTTTAAGAATCGGAGCAAACATTTGGATCAGAGTTCAGTTAAATACAGATATTTTTTAGATTCATAATTATCCAGGTTAGAAATTTTTTCATTTTTTATAGAATGATAATCTTTTCTCTAAAATGGTTGCATACAAACGATTGAAATCTACCCCATCCTAAGTAGTCATAAGGCATAAGTAATCTTTATATCATATTTTTAAAATTCAAAATTTTTTCTCTAACTTTAGGCGCAATTCTTCAGATAATAGGGATATCAAAGTTTTTTTTCAATAATCGGACGAAAAATGTTATCCTTATTAAAGATAATACATAAAAAGAAACGGATTCTGTAAATCAGTGACGTCTTAAGGAGTATCTAAAAGACATAACTTTTGAAAAAACCGTGAAATGCCCTTAAAATTAAAAGTAATTACAAGAGCTTTTAATCGAATCTATGGGAAGCGCTTCTTATCTGAAAATTTGGTGAAAAACATTCTTAAAGAAACCCAAAAATAAAAAACAAAATAGTGGGCCTCCTATATCTATTTTTCTCAAATTAATACTGGTCAATTTCAAGAACCATAAATATCATTTGCTCTATTATAATTTTAAATATAGCGAAAGGCAAACAAATTTAAAGGAGAGGCAAAATGTATTAAGAATGAAGTTATTTTCATTCAATTACTCGCATATCAACTATTATTTTATAGATACAGTTCAGGAATCGACAAATGTCGGCGGATGTAAAGGCAAATCCTTAAGTTGTGGGAAAGTCTAACATTATTTCTATGGGTAGAGAACAGGTATGGTTAGGTTATTCTGAAAATTGGCCATCTCTTACCACACCTTATATCTTTTATTCGATTACATAAGAGCTCTTCGATCTCTTTATAGACTTATTATTATCATTAAACGAATCTTATGTTTGCTTCTTATGATTGTCTCAAATATAAAATGTATTTCAAGTTTTTTCCTTAAGTGAGACTAAAGTTAAATACATAGAAAGCCCTAACATTGCAGTCCCCAGTCTTAAGTAGAAAGTATTTGTCATTTATATACTTTGCTTAAAAATTCAGAGAAGACACAAATTTCTTCAGTTTAATGGAAAGTTTGGCATCTTTTCAATGAAGTCAAACAGATTCTAATAAGTCGTTTATTTTATTTAATAATTTATTAAATTATTTTAATTAAAAAAAGATAAGCAAAACAACAAATTTCTTGATTAAAAGTTTTATATATTTACATTATAAATACACCTTGTATAATTAACACCTTGCTCTAAATCTATTTGAGGATAGGATCGCATTTTTTTCTAAATTTAGTTAGGGATGAAGGGGTGGCATGAAATGGCGATAGACAGGTCAGAAGTTGCCACTTATCCATTGCTATTTTTGGTCATTGACTACAAACTCGTTATTGTTTTATAAATTAGTTTTAATTAGATTTAAGATTTAATAAATATTTTGTAAAAAACATCAAATGTCAGAATTATTAGAGTTGAACAACAATTTTCTGATTTCCAGAGGAGTTTTAAGGGAAGAATCAGCGAATATTAGGGTTACGTCCACTAATTCTTTCAGTAATTGGAGACCAATGTCTCCCAAATAATGAAGAACCACAGAAATGTATTTCCAGATCGCACTAAACAAATGGGTAATACCTTTAAAAAACGCTTCAATCGCTTCTTTCACATGATATGCTACGTCTTCCCATCCACTAATTTTTGGATTATGTGAGCTTGGTATAGTTGGTATAGTTGTCTCAAAACTGTTTGTTGTGCTGTTCATTGATTCAGTTGTCACCGAAGATCTATTTTCTAAAGAGTTTTCTGAAACTTTATTTAAATTTAGATAATATTGTGGACAAACACTTCTTAGACATAATTACCATTTATTGAATTAGAAGACGAGATTAAAATAATCAATAAAATGATAGTTTGAATAAAGTTCATGGCTAACAAAAAAGTAGTCTTGTTTAGTCTAAAATCATTCAAAAAACAAAATTACCATTTTTTATATACTATTAAATCAGAGTTTATATAACACTATTGTTATTCAATTGATTTGAAATATTCTCACAAATGAAATAAAATCAAAGGTCTTCTGATATGACGGTTACAATATATATAATAATTCAAATTTAATTGTTGGTGCATGTTAAATTTAGATATTAACTTGCAATCTCATTAAAGTATATGATTTGAACTTAGTTTTAAACAATTTGTTTGATAACAATTAAATTGTCAATACTTTCAAAACAATTAACAGATATTCAAAGTTTGATTTTCTTCAGAGTCTTTGGATATAATAAAAATGCTATTCTTATACCAATTTTCTGTTTTGATGATTGTCTTCAATTGTATTTCTGGTCAAACTTCGAACCAAAGTTCGGAAGAATATGAATATTATGACGACAGTGAAGAGCCTCCTTTTAAACCAGTAATTAATGTAAAGGTAGAGATACCAACACCTAATCCCAGGGATTTTGAATATGTCGATGAAATCGAGACCGAAGTAAAGACAACACAGACGTTGCATACCAGTGTTACCATTTCATCAGTAGTTCCAAATTGCGGTCATATTTGCGAATTAACGCCATTTGATTCAATTTCTTGTTTGAAATCCCATTCGACTCAAGAGTTGGTAATTCTGTTTCGCGAAAAATGTTTTTGGATTATTGACATTAAGAAGAACTCAAGTCATACCCATAATGGAAGACAACATACATTCCTCTTTGACAAAGTTGAAGCCTCATTTGCGATACCCATTTCAGACAATCAGTTCAATGTAACCGTAATTTTCACATTTGGATTGTCCTCTCAGTCTTTTCTTTTCCAAGATATGACTTCCACTGAATTATTGAAGACAATACTCCCATTCCCGGGTCTGGCAGTGAATACAAAGTTACCAATCGATGACACATTCATTTGGTTGGAGACCCAAACGCTTTATTTCATTCAAAAAAGTGTTTACTTCGCATACGATTTGCCAAATAAACGACAATTTGCTGGTTATCCCAGAAATTTGACAGAATTTGGTCTGAATTCAACCCAAATAATTGATTCGGTGACAGTTATTCAAAACAATATCTATTTCTTCAGTGGTTACGAATTCGCAGTTTATTCAGTCGAGAATCGGAACAATGAAAGCGCCGTATTTTCGGGTCATTTGAGTGGTTTTATGTCAATTACCAATACGTTTCTCAAATGTCCAAAAGTCACTATAAATACAAGAAATTTGAATTTAAGGGACGAAATGAAAAATAATTTAGAGGCGGAGGTATCTGAAGAACACAAAGACGATAATGAGGAGAAGGAGAAGGAAATGCCAACCGCTCTAATACTGACTTTAACCCTTTTGTTCATATTTGTTATGATCGCCTCAATTATTCTCGTCTTTGTTTTAATCAAAAATAATTCAATTGATAGAAAACTTAGTAAAAAAGAAGAGCCGATCCTTAATAAAAAACTAGAGACAAAAGTAGTCAACGAAGTTAAGCCCGAAGTCCAACAACAGCCAGAAGAAGCCGAAAACCAAGACTTAGCCAATAAGATTAGTGTCTATTCGAGTGGAAAGTCTGTGTCAACTAATGCTGTTATTAATGTTAAAATCTGATTCATTCGTTAATTTTCTCATTAGTTATCGTTTCAATTAAATTCATTATTAAATTCACTTTTAATGATAAGACAAAAATCAATTAGTGATCCCTTCAAACACTCATTCAATCGATTATTTAAAAAAAAACCTAAATTTAATTGCGATATACTTTTGTAAATCGATTGAACGGAAATATATGTCAATTAAGAACGGATTTAAACAAAACTCAAATCAAATATTTTCTCTAATTTTTGGTCAAAACAAATATTGTAAAAAAGAGAAAAGTTGTTTAAAAACATATTTTGTTAAAAACATTATTTGTTATTAAACTGATATTTGATTAAAATTTCAAAACAATTTAATTGAAATTATTTCCAATAATCAGAGAAATGGAGACAAATTGATTTTTTTAAATGTTTACTAATCAACAAAAGGCACGAAAACCATTCATTAGTGAAATATGTTTTGTTTTTTTAGGACTAAAAGATTTCTTTAAGGATATGAATGGGTTTCTTGAATGCAATTAAATTCAAATTAACGTCAAATTACAAAAATTAATGAATCGTTTGAAGTATATATTAATTTAAATATATTTCTGGGAAATATTGATCTCAAAATAAATAATAATTAGAGATAAGCAAAAAAACTGTCGTAATATTGCGTTCGCCTATTAGTTAATAGCAATTAAATGTTAAATAAATGATAAATAATATTATTAACTCTTAATTTTGTTATCTTTAGATAAATATCACATCAAAACATTTCCCTTCAGATCACTCAAAATGAATGCTCAAAACATGACTCAAAACAAAGGTTTAAAGAATCCAATCATTATTTCGGCTAACATTTCAATGAAATACTATACTTCAAAACCAAAGTTTTCATAACTACTAAACTTAATCCCCAGATTTAAATCAATAGACCTGGTTAAAAATAAACTTTCTTATTGTATCTCAAGGTTATATAATCAATAAGTTTGTTTACATTAAATATTGACCACAAATTTATACAAAAATGGTTGTCCCAAATATGTTTTTCGAGAAATAGCTGTCATGTGATCGATCAGTGGACGCCTCACATGCTTTTGGTTGCAAAACATAACAAATGACGAAATAGTGATTAATTGACGTCAGACTACAGACAAATAGAGGGATCACTAAATAATTTCCATTTGATATTTACTTGAATATTGAATTAACACAAAAATATTATTTCAATTTTCAACAAAATATTGTTTTCAATGTTTGCCAAAAGTATTTGAATCCAATGTTAACTAAAATCAGTCTAATCTTATCCGTTATGGAAACCAAACAAAAAAAGTTCAATAAATGATTGGAAAGCAAAGTTCGGTCCCTTTGGTTACGTGTTATGGGAGGCACTGATTGTGTTTTGTTTACTAGAATATGAGGTTATGATTGGCTGAGAGTTAGTGCTGTGAATATTGGGATTCCATTCCATTCCTACATTTGGTTTCACTTTTCGTTCCATTTCTATGGTATACTAATTGAGTCAATCATATAATAAACGCTTTGAAACAGTTTTTAAATGTTTTTTTATCACTTATTCATAAATTTGATGTCAAATCAGTGTTTGTTTTTCGTTTAATCATTAATTAATATTTTTATTATTTGTGTTTAAGAGTGAAATCGATTTGAAATTAAATTTTTGGGATTTGGATTAGAAATACGAGTAATTATTTTGTTGTGATATTCATTGGTTTGAAAGTAAGCAAAAATTGAGTACATTTTTACAGTGTTTTCAACATTGAGTGCAATCCTTATCCCATATCTGACTCTCGCCATCGAATAACACATCAAATCATATGACTTTTGTAAGCATTCCATCAAAACGTCATCCAAAGTGTTAGACCACTGTTTACTTCTGTACTCAAGTCATGTGAATTCATTGTAGACATGATTTTGAGGAAAATTACCACTAATTTAGAGAAAAGTACTTTATTTTCCTTTATTTTCCTCCATTTCTTTGTTTAATTCTTAAATTTTATTATTGAAAACCTATTATCACTTTGTTTTGTTAATTAATATTGAGAACAAAAGTGAGCTTGGCAATGTGGGCAATCTAGCATAGGGTTAGCTTGGTGCTTTAATTGATATGTTTAATATGCTTAGCAACAACACAAACAAATTGGGTCAATGTTTCTCCTTTCCTGAACAGCTCTTATTCTTCTGCAGAAGTAGAAGACATGCGACCAATTGACTCATTTTTGTGGCACATTATATGATATGAACTCATTTTTTTCTGGTTTTTTCACTTTTGAATGACTCACGAATTTTCACTAATGTTTAGACAATTGTTAGACTTTCACTGCTTTTGACTTCTCTTTGAACCAAATTCGCCATTAATTTAAAGGTAAAGCAGTCACTCATTTATGAGATGATTACTATCCCTCAAAATCTAATTGTTTTCTAAATATTTTTAATTCAATACAAATTGCAATCTAAACGTGTTTGAGGTCTGGTATGGGACCAGTCTTTCAGCTTTTAATTGCAAAAGAATTGCATTTTGTTTGTCATTGAATTCTTGCGAAAAAGTTTATCATTTGATCCAAAGTGTAATTATTTGACAAAAAGGATAAAAATATTTTTATCGGATCTTAACTCTGATGTGAATAAACAGTTTTATGGTGTAGTCAATGATGTAGTTGTGCTCAAAACTCCATATCATTTATAATAAAACAACGATTAACAGACTTTTTAATATCTGTTCCAATAGGACTCTTACAAAGACTGAGAGCATACAAACATCACTTAAGTCAAGACATCTATTCTACTCCATTGTGAAGATATTGTAAAGACATTTATTGTCCACTACTCGAGCCATTCAGAAGTGGAGCACTTATTTATCAAAGAATTGTTGACACATCAGCTGCAAGTCCTGTACAGTTGAGGCAATCGACCAATGGTTCGATCGCTGGAATGGTAGAACTCGACACTATTGACACGACCTCACAATCATACGGTATGTCATTATATAACCTGATATCAAATTATTTATTCCATTAGTTTTTTGTCAAATTTTTTTCACTTAATTTTGACTAAAATTATATAAAACTCGAGTTTTTTCTAAAATATTATATAATTGTCTAATATTTGAGAGAATATTCTGGACTATACTCTTATGCAAGACATGAGTTGTTTTTCTGTTTTGATTCACTGTTGAGATCATAAAATGATGCAATTGTTATGTCATTGTTTGTTGGAAACAATTATCTTTATATTGGTTTAAATGGTTCTCAAATAGCAATCAATTGGAAAACAATTTCTCGTATTTCGCTCTCATATCAAATGAAATATTTTCAGTTTATTTATATATTCTTCAGATTTATATTTTTATATCCTGTGAACTCGTTTTGCAAATATTTCCAAACATTAAATACCTTTAATTCTATTTAATAACAAAACATATGTTCAAAACTGGATCCGTTGCTATCCGTTTTGAAACAGATTTATTGGGTGTTTATATTGAACTCTATATATACTTTTGTATACTATTCTCATATATATATTGGATTTTATTGTTTGTGTTTACTCTTCGCATATTTTTATTGTTTTTGGATTTTGTTAAAACTTATTCAGTGGAACTCTTGCAAGTTTTTTCCCATTTCTGTGGAATTCCTGTTTTGCTTCACTTGAATGAAACCATTGAAAGTAATCCAAACCCAAAATTTAAGCTAAAATTTATTTGAATTCCTTTTATTCAAACCATTCTATGCTTTGGTTGTATCTATTGATTAGAATTTTCTTAGAAATAATTTAATTATTAGTATCGATGAGATGTGTTTTGGGTATAGCAGAGGTATAATCAGCCAATTATTAGAGTCTTGACGTCATGTGCTGTTTAAAAGTTAGAATTTCCCTCAAATCTAATTTTGTTCATAATTTTCCTTCTGTTGGTTCGTTCGGTTAAATCAATGCTAATATGTGTTTAGTTTTCACAAAGAAATACAGTTTTTTTGTTTAATTATCCTTAAGTTTGAAAATATATCACTTTTTGACTCAAAAGAGTTTATATATGTATTAAGAATACCCTGAAATACATTTTTTGCTTTAAAAAATGCTAAAATAGGACTGTCATTTGAGCGCTGATTTAATTACATTGGTTTGTTGGGAAAGTGGCTCACCTTCGATGCATTGGATGCAGATTCAGGTGAAAACCGCTGTCAGTGAGTTAGGTATCAGTTGTTTGTCATTGACATACAACTGACATAAAACTAATTTTAGTCGAATTCAGTTTCATTGAACAAATTCTTATCCGCACTGACTATGACTGTTATGAATTGGTATGAGTGCTGCCATTGAAGGTCAACCTTATCCTATAGATTGTGTATCTCAAGAGCACTCGACAACTGTTGTGTTGCATCAGATTTTGATTCGTTAGTTTTTGAAGCCTTAATAACTTTTCTCTCAAAATGAACTTAAAATAAATTTCTTTTATTTTTGTTTCTTTTTCTAATTTTATGAAAAGTGTTAATTATGAGAACTCCTATCTTTCAACAGATATACCTATCGAGTACCAGACCAATCAGGGAGCAGATGACGCTTCGGCGGAACAGTCGGAAGCAATCGTTAACTCATTGTTATCCAAACTCTATGAACAGCAAAGAATAATGGCTTTGCATCAGAAGAATGAAAATATTCCCAAATCTGATTCGCAACAAATGGTTTACAACTCAAGAAATAACGCAAATGTGACGAACGATCGCTTTTGGTTCGAGGAAAATATCGAAAATGTCAGAAATCAAAGTAAACAATCAGTGAACTTGTCGGCCCTTAAACACGACCACCCTTTGATTGCTTCTGCCGTCGACAATATGTGTCCCAAAACCAACGGACTATGCAGTGATGAAAGCATTTTAGTGGCTTCTTTGCCACCTTCAGAGGCGCAGACCTTCTCTCAAACGGCTCAATGGTTTGATGACTATAACTGCGATCGAAAACCAATTTGTGTGCCCTTTGGGTTCTGTTATGACGACGAAAAGACTCTACAAAATCACACTCAGGTTAACGTCAATATGAATGACATCAAGTCTTTCAATGACACCAACGAATGGCTTAACGACACATCAGATATTGGCTCTAATATTAACCCCTATTATAATGGAATAACTGGTTATCCCTATTGTGGCAGTGATTACAATATTGAAAATGTGTTTCAAGTCGACAAAGCAGACCTCAAAACAGGGCCCACCCTGGCTGAACTAAATGCCAGCGATGTATGGGATGCTCTCGATTTAGATGATCTGTTGGCCAGCGCTCAGATGGATGGCAAACACATATCTAATAATAGGTCCAGATTTGCTCCTAATCCTGGATATCGATTGACTGCCAGCACCCCTTCCATTGCTCCTACAGTGGAATATGAATACGATTCCAAACTTCAAGAAAATATAGATTATTTAAGTTCTTTACTCCAGAGCTCTAAAAGCAATGGAACCGTAAGCCTCCCTCCCCAACAATCTGCTTCCCGAACAGTGGTTCTCGATATCAAACCTCTAACGACTTCTAGTCTAAACACAAATGTAAGCCCAACACCAGTACCACAAGAAATGCTCCAAAACTTACAAAATGCTGTAAAACCAAATCCATGTCCACAGAATGAGACACTTGAGAGCAAAGCAATCCCTTCTGAAATTTCAGTGCCGACCACACCAACAGTTTTGAGCAGTCTTTTAGGCGCCCAAACGGTAAAAGAGAAGACATTACCCGTTGAAAAGCCACAGCCTATCCCTCAGACCTCAACAGCAAAGATCTCTCAAAACAAAATGATTACAACAATAGCTGAAGAACACAAAGCCTTGACTCGAGTCAGGAATAATTCGATGTCTACTGAATACAGCGCTTCGTCACACGACGAGGGCTTTGCCTCTCAAATGGAAGACAGTGATAACGACGACGAAGACATGTCCTCTGATGACGAATCTTTTTATGGTGACTACGATGCCTCTGATCTTTTGGGGGCTTCCACTTCAGATGACGCTAACAATAAATGGTCCCTTAATATGGGCCGATCCCGAAAAGGAGGAGAAAGGCGTTACTTCTGGCAATACAACGTTCAGAGCAAAGGACCGAAAGGCACTCGAATTGCTTCAGTCGATAAGAACGACGACCCGCATATCTTCAGCGAAATAAGTGATCCTGTGTTTAGCCCCGACTGTCAAATTGAAGGAGTGAAACATTCGGGTAAAGCCCGTCGCGGAGATGGAAATGATTTGACGCCAAACCCGAAAAAGTTATTAATGATTGGTTTGGAACTGAAAAAGTTGAGTAAAATAATTAATGATTTAACGCCAGTGGCAGAGGTGCCCGTCAGCTCACGTGGAAAATCACGCAAAGAGAAAAACAAATTGGCCTCAAGAGCCTGTCGTCTCAAGAAAAAAGCACAACACGAGGCCAACAAAATCAAGTTATATGGCCTTCAAATGGAACACAAGAGGATTATGTATTTATTGAGTGAAGTGAAAAAAATGATCCAAAATTACGCCCAAAATCAAACCACAACCGAAATGTCTGCCACACAAGCGTTAGAGCGGCTCATCAAAACCAGGGGTCCCTCTGTGACAGTGGCCGGAAAGACAAGTGAATTTGTTAATCATATACTGGACAATGTGGCCGCCGGTATCAGTAATGGGGGTTTGGATAAAATCTAATCCATTTTTTTGGTTCTATTGTTGAGACAATTATTGCAATATTTATCTTAATTTAAATGAATTCCTCTTATAATCGATTTATAAAAGCATTCAAACATTTATTGTACTAAAAGTAGTAAACAATTGGTTTAATGTCAGGAAAATCAAAACTCATTTGAAGTCTTTCCTAATGTATGTATCGAATGGAAAGCAGAGAAAGTGCATGAAATCGACTTTTGACTGCAATGCCCGCAACCGACTGTGATAGACACGAGACTGGGATGTGATTTATTTAACTTTACTTTAATGGACAACCATTTGGACTAAACATTGCTTAACAAATGAACAATACATACATTTCTATTGAGAAAACCCTTTTCATGATAGAGTACAAAACGCACTCATATTTTAAGCAAACAGTGATTTGTTGTTTAAATGAATTCTATTATAATTTCTTAAAGTTTTAATAAACAGAATAACAATTCATTTATTGCTGGCATTCAATTCAAAGGTCTACTAATGTTATGATTTATTATTATTTCTTATTATTATTTAGTGTTTTGTTAATCATTGAAATTATTAAGACTTTAATTTGTCTAAAAAAGAGCGCATTAATCATATATTTAGCACATCTCTCATCAAAACTCATGAATTGTATTCTTATATTATAAATAAGTGATTGAAATATCAATGTTTGTAACTATTATTTGCTGTTAAATAATGTAATTATAATATTGTAAATAGAATTATAATTATTATTAATTACTTTTAGAGATTTAAACTTAGTTTCGAATCAATTGTATATACTTTTTGTGTAGTTATTATTCTATAAGTTATAGACTATTAACTCATTTAAACATATGTTTAAAAGCAAAACAATTATTAATGAAAAACAACAATCAGATTATATTCGAGTAAATTTCTGTTCTCTTCTCAAAGGCTTTTACGGAAATTTTTATTTCTCTCATAAAACTGCTCTAAAAACACATAAACCCGAAGAAAAATTGTTTGAAACGATAAAAATCAAGTTTAGGGAGAATTGAGGCCAAAATGAAACAGAAATTAAAAGTAAAACTAATTTGCTTTTAGTTTGAATTCCTATTAAATATATTTTGCTTTTGTGTTCGCTTTCGTTGAATAATTCATTACATTATTGGCCGACAAAAGAAAAACACATTTTAGTTGTTATCAAATCATGTTTTCCTCAAAAAAGTTACAAATTTGAAAATTACATAATTCTTATTATTAATAACATCTGATATATTCGAAGACCACTTCTTGTGGCAGCTCTTCGTTTAGCACTTTATTAATGTCCGAAAATGAATTTAAATCCCTTTAAATTGTATCAAAAAGTTATTATTTGAATTTTTTTTAAGAAAATACTATTTTTATCGGAAAAACAAATGAAAAGAGAGAAATGTGTCCAAAAACCTATGCTTTAATTTGTTATATACTTTGAAAACATTTTAAACAACAAAATATACTTTTATTACAAAATATAAATAAATATTTAATTTAAGATAAATTACAATAAAAAGCATTTATTCATACATTTAGTGTATAAACAATAATATAAATCATTCTTTAAGTCATTTAAATATTAAGAGTATTTCCAAAACAGTCTTTTTGTGACCACATATAAGACACATCCAAAGAAGAACATCAGCGCTAAGATTATCAGCACTTTATCGGTTATTTCTCTTCTGCCGTATTTGGTCAACAGTTTTCTGGAGTGGACAATAAGATTACCCATTGTTTTGAACTCTTCTCCTGTTTCGGTGACTGTCGCCGAAGAGCCAACCAATGATTGTAATGTTTGATCACTTTGTGTCACCTGAGAGGCTAACAGACGGCTCACTGTTTTCAGGTTATCGGTAATTGCTGTCGACTTATTCACTAATACTTCCCGATTGACTGCAGACATATTTCTTTGTCTAAGACTTGAATCTTCTTCGGAATGATTGCTGAATAGCTGTTCCCTAGTCTTGGATGCGATTAACTTTTGGCTCGAAGAGATTGCTTTACGCAAAGACATAGAATTGGTCTCCATTTGGTTTCGAAAGCCATCCATCTCTGAATCCAAAGACTTTTTCGATGAAATGTTTGACAATTCTTTCGATACTTTAATTAATTGCTTTCAAAATAAGAACAAAAATTAAAACAATTTTATGGACAAAAATAATTAAATACATCGATAGATGTCTTGTGATTACGAATTGTCTGAGAGACAGATGAAATCAAAAGATTCAGGTCTTCATTACATGTATTGCAGTCCAATATTTCCTTAAATTAATGGTTAAAATTAAATCAAAATTAAATAAATGTAAATAAAACTACTTTTCTCTTACTTTAATCAAAGACTTGACAATTAAATCATTTTTAATGATATCTTCTTTCAATTGTTTAATTATTAAATTTGTTTCCATATTTAAACAATTATTTAAATTAAAATTAATTATATTTAAAGGAAATTAAAATTGTTTTTAAACACTGAATATGTGTTTACATCTTATGACTGGACTATGACTTCATTAATTTAATGTTTGTTTGAAATTCAGTCATCGAATCAATAATTTCCGTTTAAAGAGTTAAATCCCGTTATTTTTCATTAAAAAGATTAAAACTATTCAGAACAAAATTTGCATAATCAGTACAAAATGTATGCTTATTTGATTTGAGGATTTAATTAAATATTTTCAATAATTTAATTTTTAATTTATAAAAATTTATAAATTAATTTGAAGCTAAAAATAATGTGAACACCTCTAGTACTGAAAGACATCACATGGCTTTTGCCGCTCGTTTTCAGTGAAATTTTTTATAACTTTAACTCACATTTGATTGACTTCTGATCGGAAGCATTGCTTTTAATCATCTATTAATTGGTGGACTGATTAACAACATTTGAATGTAAGTCACTTTTATTCACTTTTTATAACTTTTATTGAATTTGACTTTTATTTTATTTATTATATTTTTAATCTCTTATAACTAAATGTTATTTTTGGAGAGAATTCATTGATTTGTATACTTTTAAATGGGTTTAAGATTAAAAACTGATGTAACCGTTAGTCGCCATTTGAATGCATTTTCAAACTCTTTGTTTTAGTTTTACTTCCAGTTTATTCTCAAATTGTGTTTTAATTATATTTTAATTGTTTTTATATTTAATTGTTTTAATTGAAAGTCTCATTTAAGTTGTTATTTAATCAATTTTTATTTGAGTTTTTTATATTTTACAACAATTTATAAGAAATTAATTATTTTATATACAATTTTATATTTAATTAATTTTAATAATGAACGAAGATTTTGATGATTGGAATCCAATGAATGATGACTTCGAGTCGATTGCATTCAATAGCTATAGTAGTGGTCAGACGGCTGCACATCTTTCACGAAATTTGATGCCAGTCTCGGGGTCTGTCCGACAGATCCAATAGTCCTTTCTTTTAATTTATTTTTCTATAGAAAAGCTATTTTGCGTTCAAAAGAAATGCAATAAATCTATTAAAACATTAGTGCTTTCAACCCATAGATAGACCCATAGTTTGAGCTTTTATTGCAATTCTTCTCAAATTAATTGCCTGAATGTCCCAAAAGTTTTTCTTTTATTGATTTATTCTTTGAATTTAAATTACAAATAGCTCTGAAACTGGAAGACCACCAAAGCTATATATCGATGGCTTTCCATCAGATTTAACTGAAGTGAGTATTGGTGTTGGGTTTCAGTTGAACTTTGGCTCTATTTCTGTATATTCTGTGTTTGAATTGTGAATAAAGTTTATTTGATTAGCGATGAAATGGGAATCTTTGAAACCTTATCTCTTAAACAAAAATGAGTTTGAAATCAGTTGATAAGTGAATAAAAGGTTATGGGATTGGCTTTGATATGATTGGCCCTCAAATTGACTCAATATTTTAATTCTTTTGTGTTTTTTTGTTTTAAAACAAATTCAAATATTTTCTTATCTTTGATTTTAAATTGAATTGTTCTCTAATAGAGTGGTCTTAAGAACTTTCTTCGACGGATTGGCTGCAAGTTTTTGTCGGTTAAGATATTGAACAGTAAGACTCGGGTGGGAAACAGATTCAGGTAAGTTTTTGTTACAATTATAAACATTCATAATTGAAAATGTGATTCATTTCAATAGTTTTGTTGACTTTGAGTCTTCAAAAGAGGCGAAAAAGGCTATTGAACTGATTAGAGGACAGCATATATACAAACTTTCCGTTAATTTTTCTTCAACTGAAAGCGATCGACAAAAGCGTGAAATTGTTATTGAAGTCAGTTTTTATTTGTTTTCTTTGTTTTATCTGATTTTTATTGAAAATATTATTATAGAAAGAAAAACGTGGTTTTCAACAATTGATAGCAAAACAATTTGAAATGAAACAAAAGATAGATATCGGTAAACGTGCGGCCATTAATGCCAACTCTAATGGCGACAATTCTTTAATGTCTCCGATTCAATCGGAGGCTGGAAGTCACGACTCGTCTCATTTGGATCTGTTGTCTCCTTTGGCAAAAAGCAATAAATTGTTGAAAGTTTTGGAGACATCTGAAGACGAGTGTTCTTTTTGTTCTCAAAGAGAACCTATGGAGCACTTGCATTTTATTCTGAGCGAACAACAAGTCATAGATCCAACTCTAATGCCAGAACTTATTGATGTGACAAATATATGCCATACCTGTGGCCGCAAAGGAGTTGATTTGAAGCTCTGTTCGCAATGCAAAGCCGCCACTTATTGTGACGCCAACTGTCAGTCAAGTCATTGGCCCCGACATCGAATCGATTGTAAACCAGATTCCACTGAATTCATGGGTTTTAATTCAACTCTGAAATCAAATAAATCATTGAATGGAAACATCGATGAAAAGATTAAATCTATTTCCAAATCGAAAGAAAGCACTTCATCAGAGAGAATGGGGCCAACCATTAGAGAGGAAAAAATTACTACAACTGCACCACAAATAAACAGCTCTGCAATAACTCAAATCAATGCTAAAAAGAATGGACCTGCAGTGACTGAACCGCTTTTGAGTGAAGACGAAACGGATGCTCCTATTCGTAAAGAACCCGAAGTTACGAAACATAATGAATCGGTTCCTCTCAAAGAGGATATTAAAACTGCTGCGAAAGAGACTCCAATCGAAAGAGCAGTTCCAGAGCCCAAGAAAACCGACAATTTTCAGGTAAAATCTATTGACTCGCTCTCACTCGAGACTGAAGTGTTCACTGATGGAGAGGATGGGGTCTCTCTATGTTTTGGTCGCAATCCATTCGATTTCTATTTGCAAAAGTCTTCGGCCACCGAAAGTATGGATCTATTCGCGGATGAGATCTATAAAAAGATGAATGAATTCCCGCAGTTGTCTGATAAAGATCTGAAAATAGGAAACTATTGTGGAGGCATTTATTCTATGGATGGCAACTGTTATAGGGCTCGAATCGACGATAAAATCAATGACACTAAATATGCCCTTTATTTCATTGATTTTGGAAATACAGAACCCGTTTTAAAGAAAGATATCAAACGTTTGCCCGAAATATTCTTCACCTGTAAAGCACAGGCCATTCACTGTTCACTCGACAAAATTGTTCCCAAAAACGATGTCTGGTCCAAAGAAGCCATTACTCTCTTCGGAGAAATTGGAGAAACTAATGAATACTCAAAAGTGAAAATTTTTGAGAAAACAACGGACGGAGTCTTCAAAATTGATTTAATTAACAAAAAGGGAGAATCTATTCGTAAAATATTAGTTGAAAAGGGTTTTGCCAAATACCCAGACGAGTCTTCAGAAATTGGTTCTAAATCAGTGGTGGTTCCTATTCAGGCGCCAAAATCCCTGGAGATACAGTCGCCACCACCACCACCTCCTCGAACTCCGGTTAAATCTGATTCTCCGGTTATAATTCAAGGCTCTCCAAAAATAATTTTCAATAAGTCTTCTGTCAATGATATCGCCGTTAATTATGTTCAGCCAAAGACTCCTATCCGTCAGCCTGTATTTGAAGATAAATGTGTGGCCAACACATCCCTTAAGTCTTATGTCGATACTTTGGAAACTCATTCGAAGATTAGTGTTATGATCACTAATATTCATAATTCAGATGAATTGCAATATTGTGGAACTGCTTTCGAAATGGAAGTCCAAGAATTGATCGATGGATTGGCCAAAGATTATCCGGATAGCAAACCAACAGTCAGTCCCAGAGTCGGTGACATTGTTGTGGTTAAGGCTTCTGACGATGAATGCTATCGTTCTTATGTATTGGAAGTGGAACCAAGATCAGTCAAAGCATTTATGTTTGACTCCGGTTTTATTGAAGACGTCCCCAGAGATAAGGTCTTCAAATTGGAAGATAAATACGAAAATATTTTAGTCTATGGGGTTGGACTCATCCCATCCGACAAAAATAGCGCCCGTCTTATAGAAATGAGTCACAACAGTGAATCCACAATTGACGGCACTTTACTTCGAAAGGGTGGCCAAAATTTCATCCGAACGGAAGACATCATTATTGAGGTATTGGACTTCCCTTCAATGGTTGCTATGGTTAAAAATCGCACCGATGGGAAGGTACTTGAAAACCAAGAACTAACCGATCCATTCGATGATTTACCACATCATGAGTTGCAACTCAATAAAAAGCTGGAAACATGTGCCGTATATCAAGACCCGGATGATGCAAAGATCTTTTATGTGGTCAACAATGGTATTTGTTTTCCATTTTATTCTTTAATTTAATTGAATTTATTTATTGTTCAGCCGAAGAGTTCTCAAATTTGATGAGTATGTGCGCAGACTATTCAAAAAGATTTGATAATAATATTAAAGTGAATCCTTTGCCGCGAAATGTTTATTTGGTTCGCTCTTCGGGTAATATTTGTAATCATTTGTTGCTTTCGATTAACATGTGATTAATAGGTGACAACGACTGGTATCGAGCGGTCGTCTATTCAGTCAATGGGGACAAAGTTAAGGTCAAATACATTGACTTCGGTAATGAAGAAGAGGTGGACATCAAATATTTTATGGAACTTTCGGGTGAACTGTCAATCTCTTCAGTGAAACGAATGTCCATCAAATGCAAAGTACAGTCAACCAAACTGAGTGACGACGAGCTTAAGACAAAGATCCAGAACGCCTGCGATGGGGCCTTCCTTTTGAAGTTGGAAGCGCTTAAAATTGAAGAAGGATTTCATTTGGTTAAAGTCAAATAAAATCATAAAAATTATTGTTTGTGTTCTCAATATTACGTAAAACACAATTCATTATTCAATTCAATTATTTCATTACATAAATGTCTTTAACGTAAATTAAAAGATTATGTTTTAGATTATCTTTTTGTCGAACAAAACTGTTTTTTATTACTTTAATTGCATTCTTCTTAATCTCGTTTTTATTTTAAACCAATTGAATATTGTTTTCATAAAAGATATTTTTAATAATAATAAAACAAATTATAATTTTTCATTAATAAAAGTCTTTTGTCTATTAATTTGAGATCTGATTCTTTGACTTTTGTGAACAAATTCTGTTCCAATTCTTAAAAAAAAATCAATTGATAACTGAATACGTAACCAATAATATGAGTTAACAAAGTCTGTGACATTAAATTGCATTTTTTAAGATTTACTACATTTTCAGATTGGTCTCAACCTTTGTTATTGGGTTACTTTGTTTGTGAATTTTATTCATATATATGTTGGCATTAATGCCAGTATTGAATGTTTGGGTGTTTTAAGCCATAGAGTGATAAACACAACAAAACTGTAGTCGTATTTTGTATTCAATTAGATTATAATCAAATCAAATGAATCCATTTTTAAACACAATTTGACGCTAAGAGACAACGAAATGACATTACGTAAAGTTAAGGGCAATTTTGATAGGATCTTTGACAAAAATCTGTCAGATCTGGTCCGTGGGATCCGCAATAACAAGGAAAATGAGGTATTCGTCCGACTCTTTTGAACCAATTTTGAGTTTTATCTCATATAAAATCTCATGACTTATATAAACAAATCTTTGATTGAGTTTTAATTTATTTGATTTATTGAACGAAAGAACAAATATATTTCGCAATGTATTGAAGAAATCAAAGAAGAATTAAGACAGGACAGCCTTTCAGTGAAGGCAAACGCCGTCTCCAAATTGACTTATGTATAACCCATCCATTGATTTAATCATTTGTTAATTTGAGTCAATTTATCTGCAAATTAGTTACAAATGTTGGGCTACGATATAAGTTGGTCCGCATTTAATATAATAGAAGTTATGAGTTCCACTAAATTCACGTATAAGGTATGCATTCCTTCACTTATTTGCCAAGAATTTCAATTAATCCTTCTGATTTATGCATATCAGAGGATCGGCTATTTGGCGGCCTCCCAGTGCTTTCATGAGAACACAGAAGTTTTGATGTTAACCACAAATATGATACGAAAAGTGAGTTATAATCAAATTAATTAATTGTTTTATTAAATGGAATATTTGAAAGACAGTGGTTTTGATCTATTAATTATTTAATAGGATTTGAACAGTCAGAATATGTATGACGCCGGCTGTGCGATGAGTGGACTCTCCTGTTTTGTGTCGACAGACATTAGTAGAGATTTAGCGAACGATGTCTTAACGCTATTGACGTCAACCAAACCTTATTTGCGAAAGAAAGCGGTTCTACTTATGTATAAGATTTTCCTAAAATTTCCCGAAGCCTTAAAGCCAGCCTTTCCCAGACTTAAGGAGAAACTGGAAGATCCCGATCCAGGTATGTCTCACTTTAATAGTTGGGATGATTTTCATTATTTGAATTATAATTGACGGCTCAGGCGTACAGTCGGCTGCCGTTAATGTAATTTGTGAATTGGCGCGAAAGAACCCCAAGAATTACCTTTCATTAGCGCCGGTATTCTTTAAATTGATGACTAATTCAACGAATAACTGGATGCTCATCAAAATCATTAAACTGGTCAGTCCTTAGATAATTAGATTAATCTATTAACTGATTAACAATAAATTAATCGATTAAATGATGAACTAATTGTAAAACTGATGTAATTTCTTAAATGTTTTCAAATTGTATCGATTGCTATATGTTGTGGCGCTCTGTCCTCATCTCTATCTCTGCTCTAATATATGCAAGTTTGGTGTAATGACACAGTTTGAGCCTTTACTCGGTATTAAATTAAGTCATCCTCTTATTTCCATAATCAGAAGGTAACCAAACGGTTATTTCTTCTAATTTGTGTGCTTTCCATTCCTTCCCTACTCTTCCCTTTGTTTTATTTTATTTTATTT
>JAQFZI010000017.1:0-34490 GCA_034695605.1 Eupelops occultus | reverse complement strand
TGACGTGAACTCAACAAATAGTGTCACACAATCGGAGCTCACATTCATTGCTGGACTCCAATAGCAAAACCATTTAATGGCTAATTATCTCTTAATTGCAACCTTTCTTACAATTCTTACAAATATACTAATATTAGAAAACAAATACAGAGAGAACTAAGAGTGAAAAGGATTTTTTGCTTCCAATCAATTGGGAAAACATATGAAAACATCAAAAATAAATAAATGGAAATCTAAAACCAAAGTTAGAATAAGTCTTGTGTTGCCCTTAAAGAGCACTGCACTGCAAAACATGCATTTCTAAAAACTCCTAATGAATAGTATGTGTTTTGAGAGAATATTTTCTTCGGTCTAAAAGGTGTCGTTAAACTAATAGCCGGCCATTTAGTGGACCCCCAGAATAAAAACCCATTTATACTCATTGAATGTATTAATGGAATTAAATGTAATGCAATTCGATTGGGTATAAGAAATAACAATTTTCTGTTGCAAATAACACCCGACTCAAACCAAATTTGACTCAATGTCAATACGTTTTAATCCAATGAGAGCTCAAATTAAAATCATTTCATAAAAAATAAACTTGAATTATATCCATTAATATTTTTATTTATAATTCATATATTTATTACTGGAATTGGATTGACTTTATATTTATTTATGTCAACTAAAATAAATGGCTTTAAATTTTATTATATTCATTATTATTATTATTATTTCCATTTTCTCAACAAAATATTGGTTTATTGTGTGTATAAAAGTTAGAGACAAATAAATATTGAATATAATTGTTTGGCAATAATAATGATAATAAACATAATATCCATTGAGGAAAATAATATCATATAAGAACAGAATATTATTCGCAAAAATAATACAAACCATAAGGGAAAGAGCCATTCTTTGAATTTAACTTTCACCATTATGTTATTAAACAAAAATACATGGCTTAATTAAACATTGATTAAATTGAAAAATATATATGTCTAGCTCATAAATCATTTATTTGCTTTTCTGACTTTAATTAAGTTTTTTTTGGGGAAAACATTCAGATTTTTATCCAAATAATTAATGAATGAATAAATGAATGGAAAAAGATTTTTTCGCTGAAAGAAAATTGGATTCATTTTATACGTGAGGGTCAGTTAGTATAGCGCAGAGTATTATATGAATTGATCAATAAATAGAAATCATGAAAAATAAGAAATTACGAGCAGTTGGAGAGAGAGAGAGAGAGAGAGAGAGAGAGAGAGAGAGAGAGAGAGAGAGAGAGAGAGTCAGTGATGCAAAACAATAAATAGCATTTGAGTTTTGGGCTCTCTTTGGTTCTCAACTAAATTCCTTACCGTTAATGCGATCCAATGTTTTTCATATATTCAGAACTTTGTTATACATTGGAGTTGAGTGCAATAAAATTGTATAATTTTTTTTCTCAAAGCAAATATCAACCAATCGTTTGAACTTAGAATAGTATTAGATTTAGCAAAACAAGAGCATAGACTGAAGTAAGTGTGCTCTGTATTTACAATCGGCAAAAAATATATTTCAACTCAAATAAAATTCAAACCGAAGAGTGAGACGTATAAACGTTTGGACAAAATAGTAGTGAATATCTGTCCCAAGGAAGCAATCACTGAAGCGTCAAATTTTCTGCTCAGCTCTTCGGTTGTTAACAATATTTTTCTCTCTTTGATGAGTGATGTATCTCATTATGAACACTACTGGTTCTCAATGTTGTGGCCATTATTTGAGATGAGAGAGAGAGAGAGAGAGAGAGAGAGAGAGAGAGAGAGAGAGAGAGAGAGAGAGAGAGAGACCAGTGGTTCAGAAATGTGACATTAGCTTAAAAATGACAAAAAATGAGAAAAATTCAGAAAAATGGTTTAAATGGCGACCATCAGTGTTGGGTCACATCAGACGATAGTTTATATTTTCAACTGAAAAATCTCTGTTATGTCGGCCTCTTATGAGTGGTCATAGAGTAGTCGTAATATTAAATGAGAGGAACAGAATATAGTCTATGTTGTGTCCAATGCGTCTAAATATGTTCTGTTCTGCTCCGTTAATCCCAGGGCTTTATGGCCCGAAAAAACTTATTATAAGTGAAAAATTTCAAAATATATTCACTATTTATGTGTTGAAACAGATTTAGGTTTGAAACACATTTTCCATAAATTCCTATTCTATTCAAAATAGTGGACTTCCAAATAGAAAGATCACATTAAAGTTAGCACATCTTCTTTGAAATTTTTAGTTTGATTGTAAAAAATAAAATTTTAAAATCAATTGTTGCACATTTAAAAAGCACACCATTAGTCATGAGCTGAACGGCTATTTTCAAAACGAAATCCGAATCAATTTATCAAACATTTTAAAGCAAACGGAGAGTCAGTAAACAATTGATTGTCAGTCATATGGTATATATAAATAGCCCTCAAATATTACAGACTTTATCTCCAAAAAGAATAAAATGCTATTAAATAGCCTATTATTATAAAATATTATTCTCAACTATTTTTAAACTATAAATCCCTTTAAAAGCCTTAAGGGGTGCAATACATCTGACATTAATTCAATTAAGGATCATATTTTCGACAGTAATATATCGTCAAATCATGAATTAAACGATTATTCTAAAACATGAATTCAATGGACAGACATTAAACAGAGTGTGAATTTCAATCAATAGAAAAATGAAAAATTGAATGAAATGACAATAAGTATAAACACAATACTTATAAGTGTTTCTCATATGGAAAGACTTAGCTACTGTAGAACGAGTGCAAAGGACAGGGCACACATTAATATAGAGAACAGAATATATATATATATGAAGAGTAATGGCTATCATTTTTTATAGTTCGAGGGATTGGAAACAAATTTCGAATAAAGCGAATCGAGTGTTGGAGGGATTTGCAAGAAAACAAGCAAATAATGGCTATTCCAGTGATGTGGCCTGTGCTCCGGCTGTACTAGTGATCTGCAGTTGCAGGACTTTAGGTTACTCCACATTTCCAACTAATATTCTATGCACTCAACTGCAAAAAGCAAACTAACATTACGTACAGATTAAGTCCAGGAGTTCTCTCAATACTCGTCTCTACTTTACTCAACACTATTATTATTATTATTATCTTTTTTAGGGAAAAATAATAGATTTTATATATATTTACAAAACGAAAGGCCAGAAGATTCTCAATCCATGAATAAGAGATAGAGGTTCGGGTGAAGTAAAGTAATTGTCTTGGCATTCAAATAAAACCTATACTTAGGAAACAAAACCAAATGCTCTCTTCATATCCAGATTAATGATTATTCTTATTATTATTTTCTACCGAAAGAATCAAACTTTAATTATATATTGAATACAAATATCTCGCAATAAAACAAACAAATAATAAATGAATATTAAAACCAAAATAAAAAGTTTATTAAATAATGGCATAAAGAAAGGGATAAAAAGTTATAATTTATTAATAATATCTCAATTTATATTCTAATAATTTTAGTTATTCTCAAAGTATTTCAATAAAATAGCATTTATTTTGTGATAGTAATCAATGTATATTTATTAGCAAATAATTCAATAAAATGATGAGTAAAATGTTTATAACAAAATTAATAGCAGTAATAATAATATATTTATTGTTATATTTAATGTTAATCCCAAAGTCTATGAAATTGAAGTCAGAGAGACTGTCAAACAAAAAACTAAATAGATTTTCTAATCATCAATAAAAAAGATAATTGACTGCAATCCAGAGAACAATCGTTATAAGCGTTAATATCATAATATGTTTAGTATTAAGGAATGCCATACAGAGAAAGACAGACAAGAAATGCGAACAAAAAAAAAAGTTAATCCAACAAACAATAAGAAATACTGCAATCGTTATAATGATTTATATTTAATATGAATCACAAAATTAAATGCTTAATAGAAATGATATTTTCTTTCCTTTGCCTTAATGTATACAATGAGTTGAGGGCTAAATGTGCTCCGAATATATCATGTCATTTATGATACCCAACATCTTGTTCTCCAATATTATATTCTGTAGAATATTATTCTGTAAATAATTCTTATAAATCTATGAATCGTATGAATCTAAGAAACCAATGAATGTTTTCAATAGTAATGAACACAAATCATGTTAAGAGCCATTCGTTTTTCCCAAACAAAAAATTGTTTTCACTCCAATACTCAAAATTATATTATTATTATTTGGAGAAGTCTTTCATGTATTCAAAAAGATTCGGCAAAAATATAAAAGAGAGAAAAAATCAAATAATTTTCAATATATTCTATTTGTTCAGTTCCTGAGTGCTATTAGAGCTCCGTCTGGTCGTCCTCTAAGTGTGAGTCATATTAAGTGGATTAGAAAATTTTCAACAAAATGTTGAAACTATACCTTTGATGTACAAGTTTCAAACAAAAAAGAAAAATATTCTTACATAAACTGAAACGACAACAAATGACAACATTTCAACAAAAATCAGAATTAAAAGAAATGAAAAACAAGAATAAGATTTGGTTTTGAGTGGGTTTTGAGCGACTTCTCAGCGATGAACAAAATAAAAACAAAGTAAAAGATAACAATTGGAGGATCTCTCAAAACATCAACGCTTTGATGAAAAGTCATTTTTTGAAAGATAAATATTTTGAAAAATAGACTTAAAAATTTCAACTCAAAAGTCACACAATCATTAAGAGTGACATTTGCGCAAAAAATATGTGTTTGTCCTCAAAGAGTCTCACAGTTTTATTTCTGACATTTCCTCTTATGATATGTTTTGAGACTCGAAATAGAAAATAAAAAGATATTAGAGTTGGTGTCTGTGTTGGGTATCATAAACGACACGATAGTTATGATATTACTCTTCACTTTGTGTGACAACTCTCTGGCAGTCATTTACTCATTGAGTCAGTCGATGGACAGTAAGGCAGAGACAGGAGAAGACAACTCAAATAGAAGTCAACATTTAATCAAAAATAATTGAGAGTTAATCAAAAAAAACTAATCAAATAATACGAAAATAGTAATAATTGACGAATATATGAGTGAAACAATTGTTTTGATTCTCTTCAAACCAAAGGATTTGTTGGATAAGTAACTCAAATGCCATTCATTTATCAATAGATCTATAAATAGTGGGAATAATATATGGAAAATGTGAGTCCAAAAGTAAATTTATATCATCTGTACGTTTGAATGTGTTGTGTGAATGCGAATCAGATTCAATCAGACGGAATGGCCATCACTACTGATGGACAGACTTTGGAGACCGTTATATGCGAATAAGTGAAGAGGAGAGCAAAGAGTCTATAACAGGAATCTCCGCTCCACCGGAGCAGAAACGGCCGAATCATCACAACTACAAGAAAATGCAAACTCCAAACGCACTCAGCTCTTGGTCACCAATTGATAGTCGATGTGCAACTCATATACTATTCTATTCATAGTATAACCAAGTTAATAATTATGCAAATGACGTTTTTTTAGTAAAAATAACTTTTGATTGTGATTATTCAATTGGAAGGGTAGGTTACAAATTCAAACATATATTTATTCAAGTTTTAAGTAAAAATCTAATTTTATAATCAAACAAAGATGGGTTGTGGTAACCCCTCCAGCAGAGAGTCAGATCCAATTTCACTATACAAACAAGTATTGCGATATTGAATGAAAAGACAAAAGAATTGAACGAATGAGAAGACAATAATACTAAGAGCACAAGAAAAAAGTGATAAACGATCGATTCGCTTGTGTCGGGCATTAATTCATCTGAATGTCGGTGCAAACTATACCAGACATTCACTGAGTGGACAACCATTATATGTGATCTACGACTGCAATCAAATGTACTTAACATGTAGTCTACGATTGCAATGACTTTTCTTTGCTATTGGTTTTGCATTTCTTGTGATAGAAATTATTTTATGATTCAGTACTAGAATTGCAAATAAATTGATTTTATCTGAAAATAATTCGCTTTCCGTATAGAATACGAAACATTATATTTTCATAATTGTATAATACATTTGAAATACTAAACCAGAAATTGTTTTATCATTTGTTGGCTTATATTAAGTCAAGACATGTATCACAAAATTAATAAAATTATTTCAATAATTACATACAAATTACATATAAAACGATAAAACAATTATTGTTTTCTAATTTCATTTATTCTTTCGATATATGGCTTCAAATTTAATAAAAGTCAAAATCAATCAAAAATACGAATTCGAAAGGAGTTTATTCGGGAAATAAAACAAAAAATTGGAGGAAAATTAGATTAAATTAAGACTAAATCAGTTAAAAAGTTATGAACACAAAAATTCTGACAATTTTCCATTTAATCTGAGAAAATAGTTTCTGTTTCTCATCGGATAACAGAATTTCAATTTGGAAATCAAATTAAAGCTTAAATCAGTCAAAGATGAACAGAAAAGTCACATAAGTTTGTAGAGACAAAAGTCAGTATTAATTTCAGTGTCCAAACACTTCATTTCAAATATCTAACAAAACTTAATCCAAAGAAAAGTGATGTCAACCCAATCAGCAAAAAAAACAATTGTTTCTTAAAACATATTTTTTAAAGTGAATGAACTGTTTTATAGATTAGAGAAAAATTTGATACTTTATTAATGTTTCAATAAATCAATAGAAAAACATTCAAATATTTAGTTTAATAATCGATGAAAATTACAGACAAAACTGATCGCTAACCAGAAAAACGTGAGTCTGAATAATAAAGTATTGATTTTCAATCAAAAACAGTTCTTGCAATCAATTATTCACTTCCACTAATTTTTGATCGATAATAATATAATGGATGCATCAAATAATTAACAAAATATGTCTCAAATTTTTATAAACATTGGATTTGAAAATATATTTTTCGTAAATCCTATGAATTATAAATTGGTTTACATTCAAAATATAGAGCAATGAGTCAATTGTATCGATTTGAAAGTTGTATACTTCAATACACTAATCATAAAGAGAGTCTGACAGAGTGAACAAGGATACTGATGGAGAGCCTCCGGGTGCACAATAATTGATAGGGCACAGCCTATTGTAGTGGTGATGCCATCATATAAACCAATGATACTCTATTCCGAGAAAAATGACTACAAATACAAGAGTTTAAGAAATAAATATAAATACAATTTCCATATGAAGACCAGTGTTTGTGGAGAGACTAGTGATGGTTATGATTGTATTAGTAGTTGTCGAGAGGAAAGGCATTTATTTATTGGGTGAATACAATAGCCGATAGTCAGACAGAAAAAAGACAGAAATCATAATGTTTTGCATTCACTGATAACACGGATTATTAGATATATTCGGATAAAGAATAAAATATATTTATGTCTCCGAATATATTATTATTACATTTAGAGCGCAGACAAAAAACACTTTATTTGTCTGATTCGTAAAATTAAATTATCCAAAATTTTGTGAATTCATTTCTTCAATTTATTTGGAAATTTCTATTCCCTATAAATTTTGAAACGGATGTGAATTATATTTTTAGGGGAGAGAGAGAGAGAAAGAGAGAAAGAGAGAGAGAGAGAGAGAGAGAGAGAGAGAGAGAGAGAGAGAGAGATTTTGAATTGAAATAATTGGAAAATATTTTTGCTTTACTCTAAAAATAAGGCATTTTTTTTGTCAGAGATCTGGCATCACATTAGAGTGATATGTATGTCCGCTCTCATCACTGCCTCGATGTGTATTCATTTAATAGTAATCAATAGAAGAGAGAAAATGAAAGATGCTTTCAGTTGCAGTCCAGTGGCTGCTGAGCACAGGGCTAACTTTGCTGTCCGCATCACCAGCACTGGTATCATAGCAACATCACTTCAAACGCTTTACTCAAAAATGCATTTTCAACGAACTCTAAGACATCGACTTTTCTGAGAAAATATTCGATAAAAAAATGAATTAAGACTAGAATATAGTGAAGAATAAGAAGTTATCCCAATTCTACTGCTTCTCAATCGGAGTCTGCGTTAAGTTTTTTGATCGAAGTCTGAATACATAAAAAAGAGTATAAAATTTTTTCAGGGATGAGAGGGAAAGAATGTATTTGGTTGGCTATTCATATGTCAAAGGGTGTAGAGTTTAAATGTATGGCAAATGGGTTTTGATTCTACGTTTTCTCCTATTTTAAAATGGGAGGAGAATTGATGTCGTATTCGTTATAAAGGATTTTTTTGAATTTCAAATTTGCGTTTCTCTCCCTTTCCCTGCACTCTAAGTTTGCGTCGATTCACAATTCAATACACCATTCCTGCGACTCTTTTATCGATTTTTTATATGCAAAAAAGTATTGCTTCTCTCAAAGGCTGAACTCTATATAGACTTTTATATAATGTTTTATAAAAGAGAGGCGGAGAAGGAAGAGATGGCGAATGACTTTCTATCAAAATTCCTTTTTTTTGTATTTTCAAATAGGATTAGAGTTTCAAAAAAAGTTTAAAATCGATTAAAGGGAAGGCTTAGTGAAAGTTATTCTCCACTCAGCACTCAAATAAAAATATTGATATTTTATTCACATTTGATGACCAGATACCAAAGTGAAAGGTATTTCAATAGAATGAAATAAAATAGGCAATGGTTCAACATACTCTAGCATGTCCATTGTATTCATTTAGCAAGGATGTCTATAATTTTTCCAATTAATTATCTGATTTATAATTAAAGATCATTTTTGTGGAATTGGTTTCGAAAAATTGTGTTAATTAAGCGGTAAATCTCATGAGTATAACAAAAAGTGTTAAACTCTTAATGCCTTTAATTAATATCAATATAATTGTCAGCAATCGTACGCTTTTATAAATAGGAAATACTCTCTAATTTAATGGTGCGATCGATAGGGGAGAGAAAAAGGGAATCGGTTGCGCCGACTAATGATGATGTACTCATACAACACAATGACCATCGGCTTAACCGCTATGGAAACGACACAATCTGTGCTCTCTCTTTGAAATTTCATTTTTATTAAAAGTTTGAGAAAAATATCTCAAAAACTAAAAACTGAATTAAATTTTTAAACAAAAAAAAATAGAAGGAATAGAAGGAAAACCAAATAATAAATTTTGAATTGAATTTTGTTTTTACTTTCATTTTTCCTATCGATTAGAAACTTAAGAATTAAACTTTGATTTTTTATCTCAACTTTTCCTTTCTCTTAGTCTTTGACAAAATGAATAAATTTAATAATTTAAATGATATTTAAATTTCAGAGAAAAGTGTTTGTAATTCACCAGAAATACTGATTTTAATAACAATTATACAAAATATAAGTCAGAAAACAACAGGTTTTTGATATTATTGAAGAAATGAGAGGCAAATTTGGTATCAAATATTAAGTGCGACAAAAAACATAATAATAATAATAATAATTTTGTCTACAGATTGATATGACATTCGATGAATGCTTTCTTTGGCTAATGTTTGACGACTAGCGGACAGACACATAAATAGCGGGGAAACGGTGTAAATGGCAGTCATATACACATTATTAAAAGCTTTCATAATATGAATGTCTGTTTGTTTGGTTTGCAATCGTTGAGCCTCTCATACAACACACCATTAGTTAGACTTTTGATACAATATATGGATATTTGTATTTTGTGATGCCTTTCGGGTGTTTTTCGTGTAATAGGAACTATATTTTTTGGCTTTCCTTTTAGCATAAGTCAAATTTCCATAGGAGTGACTCATAGTTTAAGCATAAAATAACATCTTTTGCTAACAATAATAGACTACGGATTGAATTTATATTGAATTTTGGGATTTTTTCTCTTTTATATATCAAATAGATTTTATTAATAAGAAATGAGAGAATGAACTGAATTCTCAATATATATATATATTCTTTGATATAATATAATATAATATGAAAGCAAAGGAATTGAAGAGAAGAGAAAAATGTCTGAACATTGAATGCAATTATTAGGCATTAGAGGTGAACCATAGCCTGAACCATAGCCTCTACCAGAGACTGAACCAGATTGACATTCCATTATTCACACAACCGATGAATTCCATCGCAACTGATGATTGAGAAGAACACAAAAAGAGAACAGACGGCCACTGATAGGCCAATAGTACTGATCTGAATAGAAAAGAGTGAAATACAGAATATACGAGAACTGCATTGAAATAGTTTAGTAGTCAGTCAGTGGTCGACCGTTTACTAAGTCTATAGAATAGCTCAGAACCAGAATATATATCAATATATGGTTTGCTTCACTAAACGTATGCAATGCTATGAAGCTTTGATGAATGCAATGCATGGATTGCTATGGCTTTGGTCACTGCTCTGATATGCTTCGCATTTTATTCTGTGCCCAGCTATGCCTATGCTATGGCTATGATGTTTGAGTAATCAGTGAAGGCTATGCAATGCACGACTACTGATGTGATGAACAACACATTCAATCTCAGCAAAAGAATAAAGGATTCTTTGGACGCAGAATATTCTCAACAAAAAACTCTATCATCAGATTCTTGCGCTCAAAAACTCAGTCTATATATGAAATAAAACGAATCTCGCATTCAATGCATTCTCGCTTTGGATTAGACTTTCAGATATAAATCGCTGTTCGCTTCACATCATTAATAATATAATTCTAATTCTTTGTTATAATAAATCAAAAATTGGTTTCCAATAAATCATTGATTAATACAATATATGAGAATTAATACCTATTTCTAAACCAAAAAACCTCTTATTGTGTTTTGCAAAATATATCAATTTATTGAACTTCGGATCTCATTTCATATATTAGTGGCTAAATATAATTGCTTTTTGGGAACAATATCCGGAATCCGAGCAAAAACAACAATCATTGTCCATATGATACATAAGACATGAGAGACAAAGACTTCTGACCATTAAAAGCATAGAAACTAAACTCTTATTTTGTTTTCATTTATTTAATACTAATGTAAACTAATATTTTGATATCAGGCAAAACTTACGTGATTGACCATGATAACCAGTGCTTGACAATAATTTTAAAAAAGGTAAACTAATATCTCGAATAACAGAAACCAAAATAGGATAGAAAATAGGAATAAAATTAAACTATCGATGTCTTTCTGCCATCTATTGAATAGTTTTGAGTACATTTCCATTAGTTTTATAATTTTAATTTAAAAACATTTGATGTAAATTGAAAATATATTATCATGTTAAAAATTGTTAAAAATTGTGTTAAGTGAATTTGGATGAACAAATGGTGTTAATCAAAACCTAATGAATTCAAAGCCTACAGTCATTACTATAAGATTTAAAACATTATATAAGTCTATGGAAATGCATAAAAAATCACGAATTAAGTTATTGAATAAAATTTTGCAAATAATGTTTCAAAAATACACTCCTTTTAATGCATTCATTAAAATCATTAACATTTGAAAATGAATTTTATTTTAATATTTAATTTGAAAACAAAGCGGCGAATAATTAATCAAAATTTTCATAAATCAAATGCGAAAACTTTGACCAAAAAATGCTTAATTATACCAAAAAACTGAATAAGTTTTCAGATTTGATTATAAAATGAGAATTAAAGCTTAATTTAACACAACTCATGACTCTTATGAATAAATGATTATTATATAACCAAGATACAACAATTGAAAAATGACTTCAAATAAATTAGTAAATTAGTTCGGATGAAACCAGGAATATATAAACGCATTTAAGTCTACGTACAGTCTATTAAAGGAAAGTCAACTTAGCGTTAATGTCAAGTTAATGCCGACCACACAATAGAGCACTGGCACTGACCAATATAGCACTGGTACTTTTTTGTGAGCTGTTAGTGCGTTGGCAGCTAATTGTCCAAAAGGGATCAATTGGCAGATGAAGACCACTAACTAATGAAAGCCAAACCCAATCACTTCTCTTAACCAACAGCGCAAACAACACATAGCACTGGTATATAGTTTATCAAACAATTTATGGTTCGATCCAATGAACACTTAATTGTTTGGCACCAGAAAAACGTTTAAACATTGTATGAATTTTTTCTTACTTCACATCTTTTTGTGTATCTCTCCGTTTGTGGTCACAAAACACAAAACAAAATAAATAACAACTCAATTAAGTTGTAATAAAATTTAATTTTTCACTCTTTTGACTATTTTTCAAACAAAATGCGAATCCGAATAAATTTAAATACTTTTGAATAAATGAATTAAAATTCAATGAAAATTGAAAACAACTTTTTTCACAAAAGAATATTTTTATTAAAAAACAATTTATATTCAAAATAGATATTCAAAATCATTTATCTAAATATATCTTATGTCGAAATTTGAATTTATTTTTCAAATTAATCAAATTCAAGGCTGAAATTCAAATTAGTTTTTTTGTAATCAATTCTCAGAACCGATAGAATAACAAATTGAAATCAAAAATTACTCCGAAACTAAAGATTTATACCCAAAGTGTGATTACTTTATATGGATTTAGGAGTGAGTGAGAGACACATTCTGCTGAAGAAAAAATGCTAATATCAGGTAAAATTAGCAAACGATTAATTTGGTTCAGTTGACAGCGGGCCACCATCTATTAGATGGAGGCCTATGCCAGATCCCCGCGACCTTTGCCTAAACTCATAGATCACTCATAGAAAGAGGATAGACTTCACTTTGAGGCCCTTTTGGGAATCCGTTCATTACTTGTATTGGAAATAAGAGAGAATTTAACGAATTCTTTTGACATAAGATATCTCTGAATAACACAAAAACTCTATTTTTTCTGAATTGAAGTCCAATAAATAATTCACCAAAAAAGCAATATTTGAAAATAATAGCATTAAATGAGAAAGGATCATTCAAACTTTATTAAATCTCAAATCAAATGAGAAAATCCCTAAAAGTTTGTTACAAATTAAACAACTTTTGGAAAATAAATTTTTGTAAAACATTGATTTTCGCCCAAATAATTTGTAATGTTTTAAGTGGTCGTCCGTTCCCTTCATAAGGAAGAGAGCGATAGAACGGAGAAAAAGTTAAAAGCCTTTAATTACACAAAAATTTGAGCGGAGAGGACTCTCAAACACCATTTAAAATTAGAAACGTCTGGCAGTTGAAAGAGTAAAATATAATGAATTAGTTTTTTTCACAAAAGTATTCCCTAACTCTATGATAGACTCCGAGACAAACAATAATTATCACTCATTTTTTATGAACACTTTGTTCGCGAATAACAAAAACAATAAATTTCTTTAACAGTAGTTATGAAAATGTTTGGCATATAATTGTATTTTAAATTAAAAAACAAAACAATCAAAAAAATAAATATATGTTTTTAAGACCAGACTTATTATAAAAGTATATAAAAAGATAGAAATAAAGAGTTTATAATGAGAGAGGGTTTACGGCAGAGCTAATCGATGCCATATCTTTACTTAACATTAAACTACATTTAAATATAAACACAGTTTTACACACAATAAGTATTATTTATTTGAAGAATAAAATAAATAATAACTTAAAAACAATAAGTAATTGAAGAAAAAATATATTAAACAAAATCGACATTAAAAACAGCAAAAAATTTATGCGTTTTTTGCAGTTAAGAAAAACATTTGTTTAATTCATGTATTCATCGCATAAATTAAACGCTAAGTTCCTCTTTAATACCCGTTCCTCGAATGTGAGCCCCGGTGTCTAGTCTCTCTCTCTTTCTCCCTTAACCCCATACTCACAGGCAATCCATAATAAAAGTTTTTAAAGTATTTTTTGCATGAATTTGACTCTCAAAGCAATAAAGGAAACCATATTTTTTGAAAGTATTTAAACGATAGCTCTTTAAGTATTCCAAGCATTGAATGAATAGAAATGATGGAAAATATATTCAAATATCTATGCATTTGATCTTTTCGTTTGCTTACACACAGAGCCAGAGTCAGAGTCATAAAAAAATTCTCACATTTGAGGATCAAAAAAGTTATTGAGAAAAAAATACATAAAAATTTTGACCTTCATTTCAATTTGAATTTTTATTTTTTACGAATCAAATAAAATAAATTATTAAACAAAATGACGATAAATGCAAAGATTATTATTTTGTTTTTTATACAAGTTTTCCCTATTATTCAATTAAATGGCAATAAATTTAAATTTTTGCTTAAATTTGAATATTTAGAACTTGTTAAATGTCATTCGACAAGTTCTCCTTGCAATCCTGTTAAACAATCATATTTTCTATCGATGATAATTAACTGATGAATATTTAACTCAAAATAAAGATAATTATTTATCGTCAAAAATAATTATAAATAATTTCATAAACATCTGAGAAATGAATAAAAACTGATTAAAGCAAAACCAAATGAATATAAGCGACAGTAAGAGAAAAGTCAGTAAAATGTTAGAAGCGATGCAAACGATGTGACTTTTGGTGAAGTCATTTGAAGGCAAACATGCAGTGAATGCATAATGAAATGCAACCGATATATAGAAAAAATATTTAAGTGAAAAAGCATTTTAAATATTGCATACATAAAGAGATTTTCTTTCTTTCTGTTATCAGTGTACATTTTTAATGTTAACTATATTTCATTTATTCATTTCTGTTAAGAAAACTCAAACCAAAAGCGTCCAAAAAAGAGGCCCCAAATTATATGCGCTTTTTATGCACTCACAGCTATTTCTATAGATTTTATTCAATAAGTTTTTTCAAATGTTTGGAATACTAATCATTTGAAATCTTTACTCAACGACTTTGGCATTGAAAGTATACTTAATATTTAAAAACTAGTGGATATATCACTAAATCAATTGACTTTAATTAACATCAATCGCTGTCTAATACTAAAGTCTTCAACATTACGGACCTTAAGATGTCTAATGGCTTGAAATATTGAAACAAACAGTGTCTTCAAATGGATCTAGCTTAAAGCCAACAGACATTATTCTTATAAATAAGACTTTAAATTTTATTCCTCGATATTTGGATAACGAATGGAATGCAAAATAATTTCAAATAATTAAAGAAATAAATAAATAATAAAAAATAATTATAAACTTTAATTCAAAGTCTGAATAATTTATTTAAAACCTAAAACAGAATTAATTATCAAAAACAATGACTAAATCATTGATTTAAGTCTTAAGTCATGAAGTATTACAAAACAATAGTTCACACAATTAATAGTCAGCACTAAAAATAGTTGAACTGTAGGCCAGAGCTGGAAAATCAAGTGATTGTCAACATGATTGTTAACAAGGATAACGAAAAAAAGGCAGAGCACTGGTATTAGCTCACAAGTGATCATCGCTAGTAGTGCTATGTCTGAGGTGATGTATAACATGTATAGTGAACAGGGTTCAGGTCATTGCATTTGATTGATGAAGCAGTCCTAACATATTTATGATAATTGGACTCAAGTGATGAGGCAGTGCTCGCCATCGCATGCAAACATGACATGCAAAATGTTGGCCACTTTTTTCACTCCAATGCAAAGACAGAACCGACCGTTTCTTCCATTCATTTTCCAAATTCAAATCAATTTATTTATTTATTAATATATTTATCACTATCTTTCATAGTTTTGAAGTTTTTGTTGAAATGGATTCAAACATAAGAAAAACCAAATTTAAAATTTTTAATTGAATTTATAATTGAATAAAAATTGGCCAAAAATTGATCGTGATCAAAGTCAATAAGTTTGATAAATCATCGCAATAATTTAAAACTTAAGGCAACATGTTGCCATGATCATCCTAATCAATATTCAATACCACTAATAAAATCAAAGTTTTCAAAATAAAAATAATAAAATTGAATAAAATCTTGGAATAAAAAAGGAAATCCAATAGTCTTTGAATTTTTTTTAAATAATTAAAATCATTTCGAGTATATCTCCTATCAAAACAAGATTTTTAAAAAATAAATAAATAAAAATTCCTGCAATTCTTACTTAAGTTATTTAAGCAATAAAATAACAGTCGATAGTATTCATAAAAAATGCAAATAATTTATTAGTCAAGTCCTGTCCATAAAAAATCTGTGAGCCTTTAGAAGAGAACAGGTCTCAAATTTTAATATGTATCTGATTTCTTAGAATTTGGCAGAAAAATGTCTTTACTCTTAGAATCTATTAGTTTTTGAAAATTTAAAATTAAAAAACTGGTTATTATATATTTATTTTAGTTTTACTTTAAATCAATTCATAAAACGATAGAAATTCAAATGAAATGAAAGCATTAAAACGTTTCCATAAAAACAAATTTCAATCAAAACCTACGGAAAGTTAATTCGCATTAAACTTATTGTCGACATATTTATTGTTGACATTTGGATATAAAATATTCTGAAACGACTGATAAAACCGAATCAAAGGTGGGATTGGTTTCAAACATTGAATAATAAGTGGTTTAATATTTACTGTTAAGAAACAAAATCACTATTTTTCTTAAATTGAGGAAAGGGAGGAAAGGGAGAGTGAATAAAAAAAATAAGGAAAAAGTAAACGAATGGCAATAACTTTGAAAGTGAAAGGTCAGCCTAAACACCAACATTCAGGACTAACATAGCGAAAAATCACCGTTTTGTAAATGAGTAAAATCTAAAGAAAATTCTTAAGGTTTGGACACCTGAAGTGTATGGAAGTGCAAAGAAGAGTTGAGAAATTGGTTGGGAAAATGGCATTGGATATGTTGGATATGTTGGATATGCTGGGTATATGTTGGCTATAATTTCTAATTGGATTATTTTAAATTTCAGAATATTTTTTATGTTGTTATATAACTAATGAAAATTTATTTCTTAAATACTATTCAAAAGTAATGAAATTCACTCTCATTAGTGATGGAAAATATATTAGACTATTAAGAGTGAGAGGAGAGGACACCACAATTCCAAAATGCCTTCGAAAATAAGCGCCTCTTTAATAGATGTCCTCCAAAATGAAAAGAGCAGAGCATATAATATGTCCGAAAATTTATATGACATTTTCATGATAATTCACTGGCACTATATCTTTGCTCCTCTATCGACAGCCAGGAGTCCTATTCGTCCCATTTTTGCAACCAAATAGTAATATACTTTTGGGAGACCTTATTTTGCACTCAAAATGCATTGGCTTTTATGCAGTGATTGTGAGGCCAAACAAATATTTTCGTTATATTTAAGGCTAAAAACCAATGAATTCTATTATAAAATTTTCCCTCAATTTTATTTTTAAACAATTTTATGCCTTATATTACATTACGAATAGATATTTACGATTTTTAACCAAATGATAAGAAGTTATTGGACGGCCTGACAGTACCATAGCATACATTTTGGGGCATCTAATAGCAATTTATTGGCTTTTCGTATTAGCCGTGTCTTTCTCACACTACCGGTACCTCAGATCTGTATTCATATTTTTCAGACTTTTGGTAATTTTTCAAGATTAATGTTAAATATATGTGAATATATCTAATATTCTTGCTAATTTTTAAGTCATATTTTCAAATTATTCTATGAATTAGGATTTATTTGACAGTTAGTAAGGATTGAGTAAACAGGATCATTTTGCATACACTTGATTATGAAATAAATGGTCAATAATTGCCTTTATTTGCATTCGATTTGATGCTTATATTTAACATTAGAAGCAATTATTCAAATTATTTTATTTTCGCCTCATAACAAAGTGGTCGCACACTTGGAAACACACACACAGGTAGAGGTAGAGAGAGAGAGAGGGTTACATAAAGCCAGAGCGAAAAAGATAAATTGTGTACAAATTGGTGCCGACTGATTCCAATTTCTCAACTCTTACTTTTCCATTTGAGGGGGTTTTGTCGGCATTTTTCATATGTTTATCTTTTTCTTTGGATTTCTATCTCAAACACCATTTGTTTGTGTCTTCGTATAAGAAATATTAGCTGTGAATATGAAAAATAATTGCTTCCAATTTATCATTCAATATAAGCATAAAACAAATAATATTAACGAGTTGGGCACAGGTAGGCCTTCAATTAGTGTCATAACTCAAAATTATGTCATCCAACCCCTAATTCACATTAATATTCTTTGTTATTGTGGTTATACTTATTTTGATTTTGACATTTAAAATGACAATAATTTTAAACTCAATTACAATGTATTATAAAATAGAAAATAATTGTTTTTTTGCGAATAAATTTCAATTTAAGTCGACTTAAAACAGATTACAATAATATTGAGGAAAAAAAAATAAAATTATTTTCAATCAAAAGATTATTTATAATAACATTATTTGTCGCAACAATTTCTGAATTAAAGGAATAATAACTAAAAATAAGACTTTCCTTTCAATAGATTGGAAATGAAAGTCGATTATGACCTGTGCTTAAGATGTGAATTACATCCGATCCCAAACTACTAGTTATTGGACTGTCTTTCTCTGTGTTTTGAGTCAGTTATCACTTCTATAAAGACATTTATGAAGTGGAGGAATAAAAACACAAGTAATAACTGATCTATGATCTAAAGAGCACACGGGCGGTGTTCATTCTGTACAAACTATTGCGTGATTGTGCTCTTTGTTTGTAATCAACTAAAATAGGAGTACTTTTAATGAATATCAATGGCATTGATTGTAATTTTGTTGTTCGGCTATAAATGTCTAATGATTTTATTGAGAGAGAACTCAACGAAATCAATGATAGAGCGATATTAAAAGAGGAGCACAAGTCCTGTAAGTCCTGTTCAGCCATTAAAGTGCATAAAAATCGAATTGAAGTCAAGTATAGCCCAAAACAAAGTCTCAATAATATTGCTCTCAAACTGTAGACTAGAATTAAGTTCACTTTCTTCTGAGTTTAGCCTCAATTTAGAGAAGTTTTTTCATTTTGATGCTCACGAGAGCACAGACTGTCCAGAGAGTGGACTGCCTATCGATTGTTTATCGATTTTCACTGAACTAAAAACTTAGTGATTTAATACAGTCCTAACGTTGATGTGATTATACATATGGTGTGTGTCTTATGTCGATAAAAATGATGGCAAACGGTCTCTGACTTTACGCTCTTCAGAGAACAGAGATTTTGTTATAAGAAGTGAAGGCGTATTTGTCACCAGAATAGGCACAGAATAGGCACCAGAAGTGGAGCTCAAGAATAAGCAAATAAATTATACACATTTCTCATTCAGTCATTCGTTAACTACAATCACTTTCTCTTTATATTTGAAATCATTTATAAAAACGACACAAAAATAGGCGACAATTAATAGATTATGGGATGAATGCCTTCAAACATACTATTTATTGGGAACTCATATACAGTGTGCCCTAAATTCTAATCTTTTGATTAAAGAATTTTTCACAAAACTAATGATTCCTCTAATTCTATGGCAAACAGAATATTCTTCAAATTCGCTAATAATATGAGTTCTCAAACAACAACACATTCTTTATAGTAAAGGTTATGAATCACCTCAAGCCTTATGCTGACAGCACTGTGTCTTTCCAATACATCTATTCCTTATTCCCTTCCCCTTCAAACAGTAAACTATTGAGATATCGACAAAACTTATTCTTATATAGACTTTCCATTAGTTGGAAGCAATTCTGTTATGTATGCCTTAGTGGACAGTTGACTAAAAAATGTGTTGACTCTCCAATAGTGGAATGGACAGCACAAACAGTGCAAAGCCCGGGTTATATATTAGAGGATTCACTCATTCATCTCTCAATTTTTGACACATTTGTCGATAGAACCCATGGCTTGAGATTGGATTGAAATGAGTTATTCTAATAGAAAATTGTGAAAAACCGCTCAAATGATATCTGGGAACAAAATTCACAGCAATTCTACTGAATATAAATTATCAAAATATGTCTTATAATCTGACACATGAATGAATATTTATGAATAAATCAATGTTTCTTATCGACAAACATATGGATACGAATTAAAAATTTATATAAAAAGCAATAGAAATGCATCAAATGTTTGGCCCTTAAATATATTCAAATATTTATTGCCTTCAAATATTTTTTTTCTCTCTGTTTGTTAGAAAATATTTCATTTGATATCTATATTAAGATATGTTTAATAAAATCATAATCAAAATCATAAATATATTTTTAATTCTCCAATTAAGGTATTAAAACGTGAAACCCTTTAGTCAAAAGTGTTGGAATCGGAGTAAAATCTAGACTTTAAACCCATATCAGTGATGACGAGAAGCTATTCAAAGGAATATTGGTTCCAATGAATAGCATTAATGAGAAGACGATTGCAATACAAAACACTTTGGAGTAATGTGTTTGAAGTATATGTCAAAAAATTTTGAAGAAAAATATTTATCTCTGTTTTACTTTTATTCTAATCAAAATCGCGGATCTTTCTTAAGGCATATCTCAGAAATCGCTTAAATTAAATGATTTTTTACCTCTGGATTCCGGAGCCAAATGCCGGACCCAAGTGAAGAGGGACTCAAATTTTATAACCAAACGAAATATTTGAATAACATTTTCACATAAAACCACTGCAAGTCTCCAAAAAGTCAATTTCAAGGTATGAAAAGCGCCTTAAAGTTACTGATATTCTTAAATATGTCTTATGTTTAGTAATTTTTTCTCACATTAGGTTTGATAGAAAAAAGTACTGCAATAAACATAAAAAGAAAATATTGTCTTTAATGGATTCAAATAAAAAATAAAAATTCTTTGGTTTTTCGATTACTTAAAATATCTTCAAATTCAATGTTCACACAAATAATGATAAATTCAATGAATAAAAAATTCATAATCAAAGAGCAAATAATAATGAAAAATACTGGTATGACTCGCCTCTAATCTCTTCAGTTCTTTACATTTAATAAAAACATTTGATTATTAATCGACTCTTTTTTTTCCTCATTTACTTATCGGTCGAAATGTTATTCAATTGAAAAGTTTTTCTTATATTCGGCATTCATTTAATGATAAGAACCAAATTTCAATCTATTTTTTTACTTTGATTTCAAAGTCGAGGAAACACTGGTTTTCACTGTATTTCAATCGTCTGTTTCTTTACAAAAATCATGATTTAATAATTAATTACATTTCTTCTGCTTTCAAAAAGAAATCAGAGCTCAGATCTTTAATAAACTAATGAACAGAGAGTTAATGACTTGTGATATTCATTAAATGATTAAAACAAATCAGAATTAAAACTTGATTTGAGTGCCAAAGAAGTATTCCTTTAGATCTTGTCATTAGCTATGAAATGATTTTTAAATACAAATCACAAAAATATCATTAATTGACAAAAATTTTCCCAAAGTATTTAACATTCAAAGTATACCACATTTGAATCACAAATTGTTTTTTGCCCAAAAAATAGATAATAGCCTCAGAGAAATGAAGTTTGAAAAAAATGATAACCAGGTAAAAGATATTTTATTCATTTTCGGAAAACATTAATCATTAGAGAAAAAAATTAGGTATTTATAGGTATTTTAAAGTGAAATGAAATAAACTTAATGCAAAAACGGCGGCAATCATTAGATATTTTCATAGATCATATTAAGCGAATTTTAAAGGAAAAAAATTTAAATTAAAAACAAATTTATATTATTCGCAGCGGTTTTCTAATGGATCACAATATTTATTACATTTTAGAAACGAATCAAAAATAAATTTACGGCTAAAAAGAAGAAAAATGTTTAGATAAATAAAGAAAAAGAAGAGGCTCAGGATCATTGGGTACAAATCACTAGTTTATTCTGTATATGAAATAATATGTTTTTAATTTTCTTATTTTCTACATTAGAACGAAAATAAATTTTTATTTCAGTTCATATCTGCTCTAAAATTAGACAAATAATAAAATTTTTATATATTTCGACGATTTATTCGAGTTATTAGATTTCGTTCATTTGATATCAATTTTATGCTATTCTGGAAGAAAATACTAATAAAATAGTGGGGATACCAATTCTTAGGTCGTGTTAGGCATACATATGACTCTCAATTCAAATAACAATTCAGAAGCAATTGAAGAGTAGACCAAAAAAAGTAAAATAAAATTTAAAACTATTTAAACTGAAAGTTTGGCCTATCATTGCCTGAGAAGAGGCCGTCCCTTAAATATTCTATTAGTGCCACCGAAATGTATAGCACTTTAGTTAAAAGTTAAACATTTTGTGTTGAACTTTATTGCCATTACATTAGCATTTGATTTGATTTCTAACTCTCGAAGAATGAAAAATATATTACTTTATATTTATTCGCAAACATTTCTAACGAATATCTGTCTTCTGTTCACAAAAAACTACTCATTTCATAAGAGTTGATAAATATTTGATTTGAGCCAAAAGTCCATCCAATAGTCCTTCCAATAGTTATTTTGATTTATAGTAAAAGAGACCCGACATTAAAGGCGAACACAAGAGAGTAAAAAATAGCCACTTATTCACAGTTAGACTAATATAAAGTATATGCGAATAAATATAGAGTAATATATTCGGGCTTTTTATCGCTGATAGTCTAATGTGCAAAATGTCTACAAAAATATTCTGAGCGGCTCTTCGCCAATAAGTTCAGTGCAAATGATATACAATTTTTCATTAATTCGATTTTGAAATCGAGCCAACAGTAAGAGAAAAATAACACAATATTTCATAACTTATTTAATGATAAGCAATAAGTTATTATAAAATAGTTCTCAAAAGAACTTATTTTGCGTATAAACTCTATGTTTGACTACACGTCTGCCCAAAAGCAATGAAAAAACTCATTTCCCTCCGTATCCCATCCCTGGCCTAACCGTCCGTAAGACTGGACTCTAGTCTAATAATAATAATAATATTTTGCATCTCTTATCTCTGTTTTGCGAATGTATAACAAATTTGAGGCGTTTTCCTCTCTAGTGGTCAACAAATATAACGACAAAATTCATTTCAAATGTAATTCAAACAAATTTCATACAATAGACTGCTTTTAGACTTCACTGCAATCTTTGGAATGCAATCATTTAATGCAAAAAAACTCTGCGAACATGAATTGAATGAACAATTAATTGACTCAAACTTAAAATAATTGATTAGATTATAGGCCTAAAATGTAAAATATTTTTAAATCTGATTTTTGTTCTTGGTTAACTCTATAATTTAAAATATTTCTCTGATTGATTCGTATTTCCAGTAGAGATAAAACATTCAGATTTGGTTTTTATATGTGAGAGAAAACTCTAAATTTTGTAATTTTTAGCAATTTTTAGCTTAAAATATTTGAGAGGATTTCTGGAGATTAACTCAAGTGATTTGAACTCATCTTTGAATTTGATTCCATATCTGATTAAATTATTAAATAAAAATTCATAAGAAATCCCAAACATTAATCAAAAATTAATTAAAGATAACTAATTTCAGTGAATTTAAAAAATATGTTGTTATTCAGAGCAAAATTAGCTTGATATATGTTTTTGAGCCAAAATAGGCTTTAAGTTTATTTATCCTTTAAATCTATGTGTGCTTTGATTATAATCTAAAGAAAATAATCTAAATATCTCTTAATTAAATTCAGCCTCAAATAAAACTCAGAAAACTTGATAATAACGATAATTTCAAAGCGGATGACATACCTTTACCGATGAATCCTTTCTCAATCGTGATTGTCATGCATTCAATCTATGTATCGGAAGAGTAAAAGATTCGTAGTTTTGTATTAAACGTTCAAAATTAAGATCAACTGATCTTTAGTTGAGATGTTGGATGAGTTTTGAGTTTAACTGATATTTCATAAGTAGTCCGAAGAGAAGAATCGATAAATTGATTGAATAACAAAACTTTGTAATAAAACAATTGGTTCTGAAAGTCACGTAAATAACAAAATATAGTTTTTGAAGATTTCCAGTTTATATCAAACTTTGAAAATCAGTCACTTATTTGAGTTTAATATCAAAAATATATAAATATTTCTACTTTTAGTTAATAAATAAAGTGTTTTAATCACGAATGGCTTTTCAGCGTCCAATAGATATATGGTTTTGAGTCTGTATTAAAACACGGCATCAAAGGGTGGAAATGATGTCTTAATGTTTTCTCAACACCCGGTTCTCACTCTCTTCTGACACTCCGGGCAATCGCCACAAAACGCTTTGATTTTATTCTTTTGATTGAATTACAGACAAAAATCTTGACTTAAGTTTCCAATGATATAACTTTTCGTTAATAAGTCTTAATTCGGTGACTAATCGCATGTATGGGATGTCCGGTTGAGCACAAGACAAGAATCAACCAATCATTTGATTCTAAGCTAAAGATATAAAACAAATTATTAAACATTCAATTAAAAAGGCATTCAATTAACTGAACACTAATTTTTTGATAAGATTTTCAAAAGGGATTAAAACTTTAAGAAATTAATTTCAAATTAATTCTTCGCTTAACGATAGTTAGAAACAGACTTTAAAAAAGTATTACACAAAATGAAATCAAATGAAATTATAATCAATTTAAATGGCGAACCAATATAACTAAATAACTCATCCATTCATTTGAATATCATTTGATTTGAATATCACTTAATATCGCTTAATATGCGATAAAATTGAATAAAAACTAAATTTCAAAATCAAAATGAAAAACAAATTCAATGTCAATGAAGTAGTAAACGAGTAAATAAACAGTCGTTAAAAGTAAACTCAAACTTATCGTACATTCAAATGAGATTTGAAAAAAATGTGAGGAAAAGCAAAAATAAAAGTTAATGAGAGCTATGAAACACCAAAACAAACTTAGAAAAGTTAAAAAAGAAGAAATCGTAACACTTTTACGAACTTCTGGTTTATATAACAGTTAATAAATACAAATCATTACAACTTTTCACGAAAAAAGTCAAAAAACAAAAAAAGAGAGAAAATACCCGCAAAAGAGATATTAGTAATGATTGAGAATAAGAAGTGTGTGTTTAGAAAATTGTGTAAAACAACAAAAATAAAACTTCAAATTAAACCTGAAGAGAAAAGTAAGCAAAGAAAAAAATTATATTACATTCAGTGAGTGTTCATAATCTCGATCTCAACAGTGACTAACACTTTGCTATGGATTGAGAGATGAAGAGAAAAAATTGTGCAGAACTTCGAAAAACTGAAAAACCCGTCCAATTAATTTTGGACCGGAGGCTATTCATACACAGTATGGGTATCAGCATATGAAAACTGAAAAAATAAGGATAAGTGCTTATGGTGAGGCCTGAATGCGGTTTCGGGCTCTGGACTCACGAGTCAAACATTACGAAAACACAACTTTAAACCTGACTTTTGTCAAGGAATCCATTGGCAATATTCCTCAAAATTGCATAATTATGTCAAATACCTAAACACTTGTTTGGATAACACCAATAATAATAATAATGATTAACAAATCACTGGCAAACTGTGACAAGAAGTCAGAGCTATCATTGCTTTACGTCTTCTTCTATTATAAACCCTTAGTCTTTAGAGGAGTCGAGTATTGTCTACAACTTATGACTCTATGAATACATATATTATTATTCTTGCGTTACATTCACTTAACATTTCAACTAAGGAATAGTCTGAGAGCGGGTGTTCTCCAGAGCTCTGGTTCGTGCCGTTCGACTCAAGTGGTCGTCCCACTCGTTCCCATTATTAACTTTCTTTGCATACATACTTTGCCTTTTCATTGAATTCATATTCATTTTTTTCAAATATTTTTGCAACAAATAAATTCATTAATAGACTCGGGATAATCGGTAGACTCCAAGAGTGCTCTCCGCGTACAGTCTGTACTTTTCATATTCACAATTTCCTCATTCAAAACATTAACTTTTTCTTAAAACTACTCATAAGTATGTGTAAGAAAAAAAATCTTTTATTAAAAGTCTCCCCAAAACCTCAGACACTGTGTGTGTATTAAAATGCATTTACATTAAAACATGAATGCAAAGCACACACACATAACAGCGAGACATAGCCTGAGCAGCAGCAAAGGCATCAGGAATTTGAATAAACGAGGGTTGCACTGGTCGGTGGCGGCAATGGCCAGACCTTGAATTTTGATGATAAATATGCAGCGATTATTTGGTTGTGCATTAAAATTACTTTTTAAGAAATGTTTTAACTTTGACTTAAGAGAAAATTCTCTTTCAATTTATATATAATATATATAAAGCTATTTTCATATATAATATAAAGCGCTCGTGACGTACAAATAGGAGTCATTCCAATTAAATTCACGGCTTTCTCAGTATTCAATGCTTTTTCAAATGGAGAGGAGAGGAGAGGAGAGAGGAGAGAGAGAGAGAGAGAGAGAGAGAGAGAGAGAGAGAGAGAGAGAGAGAGAGAGAGAAGCCATTGGAAAGTTTGCATAAAAGGTCAGAACTTCTTTATCACTGTCTGTGCCTTATATTGAGATAATTGGAAATTTAAAGCCAAACATAAAGCTTATCGTTTAATAAAAATTTCTTAATAATGAGCTCAACTTATAATAGAAATGCGTTTCTCCTCTTATATACCGACCGATAATATGCATAATAGGAATGCTTTTAATAAGTTTTCTCTCAATTTTCTGTTGTCTAGAGATTAATATGAAAAGAAAGCGTACATTAATTTAGATTTAAGTTAAGAAATAGACTTTTCATTTGCCTTAAGGCTTAAAAAATAATTTGGTTCGCCTTTGATTAATGTTCAACAGAAGAGTCAATTTAAATATTAAATGCGCACAAAATTCTTCTAATATTAGATTTAATTTTAGGAAATATGTAAAACAATTTAAAAACATTTTGATTTTATAATAAAATGATATGAATGTCCTATAAATTGCCACTTCATGTGAATAATTTTCACAAAAAAAGCTCAAACAACAGTAAATATTAATTGATTTTAGTCACGATATAATGAGCTGGACTGGACTGGTAGGCAGCCTTACATCCATTGCATTGAGATTAGTTAACAATTCTACACAAAACTAATTATCTTTAATTATTAGCTAATGTTTTATTAGTTTTATTATTAGATTTCAGTTAAAAACTTCATTAAAATGTGGCGAAAATTAGGTTTCAAACAAGAATTCCCTTCTATTTGTCTAAAAGGCCTCAAACAGAGTGTTTCACTGAGATAGAAATAGAGTAGTCTCTATTCAGTAGACCAAACGGTGCCAATACTGCCCTCTTTTCAGATTTGAGACTATCATTGAAATCAAGAATTCATATAATGAGACAAAAATTGAAACGTTTTTCAATTTAAACATATTTTGATTCCAAAGTCATATTCAAAGTGAATAACAATTTTGTTATATCTTCTCATCTGAATAATCGAGACATGAATTCAAATGCAATTTCATTCAAATGCATAATTGGATTTTCATAGAAATCAAGAGAACTCATGATTCAAATGATTCAAAAACATATTTAAATTCAACATTTAATTTTAAAATTCAATTTTTTGCAGTAAACCGTTTTCTGGGAATTCCAAGAAAAAAGATTAATGAAAATACTTATGAATAGCCTTTCCTCTGATGTAATTATTCTAAATATTCTGTAACTATGCGTTGTGTCGATTCGTAAAGACCTGTAAATCAGTTTCATTTTTATGAGAAAATCATGATTTCTCTCAAATTAAACGAAAAAAATACTTAAATAATGACCACAAAAAGACGAATTTGCGGATAAATGTATTTACATATTAATATTCAGCACTAAAAGAGTTGTGGGGGTTCTCAGCCAGTTAGAAGGGAATGGGGAGTGACTGACTGTTCCTAGTTCCTTCTAATAATATTTTAGTAAACTATTTGCAGTACTTCTTGTGAAATAAATTATAATTTAATTGCTTTAAAACCCAAATAAAATTCATGAAATTATAGATAATAGTCACAAACTATTAACAAAATTGAATACAAATTTTGCTTAAATGTTATATTTTTAAAAGAAAGCCAATAAATCTAAATAATTATTTATCGTATATCCAGTGCTGAAGGCAGTGAAAAGCATACCTCAGTTCAGATATCAATTGTGCAAAAGTAAAAACTTGTGAATATTAATCCGTAATTTTTCTATTGGCTTATCTGACATAAAACAGCACTTGTATTGACGCACGAATGCCATGAGTTCATTGAAACATAAAATCTATGATAAAATGAAAGTGAATTTTTATTTCACATAAATATATGGACCAAAAGTTGATCACTTAGTAGTCAAATAACAACAAAATCAGAACACTTAACAAACTCGAGAGCATAACATCTTTTATGATGTTTTTATCAAATTGAGAGCTTATGAATAAAATTTTTCCAAGAATTTAACCTTGCTGGTCTTTGGTGGTTAGGAAGAGCAGCCGGATTTGGCTAAAAAACTAATCATCAATAATGAGATTCATATAATGAAAACAACATCTGATTAATGGATTCAATTTCATGACATACTGTCTCTTATAAACCAATTAATCATTAAATTTGTTGTTAAATAAGAGAATAATTGAAGTGAAGAACAGAACAACTTTGAAAAAACAAAAGTCAAAATAATTTGATTGTCATTAAAGTCAATATAAATATTGTCCCCCAATTGAGATCCAATCCATCATTTTTTTGTTGGTTAGAAAATTAAGTAAAACTTCATTTCAATATTGAATTGAATGAAAATTATATTAGAATTGCATTAAGTATTGGGAGAATCGTATTAATGATAATTGGATTATAAAAATGCATATTAATTGCATTTTTCTCATCAAAACACTTATTATATTTAATTCGATATATAATTATAAAGATTTAAGGTTAGTTCCATTAAAATATTTGAGGCATTTTTATTTTGATTGACTTTTAATAAAATAGATAATAATAATCATATAATAAATGAGAAATCATTTGACTTCAGATGAGATGAAAAATTATGAATTTATTTAATGGAAGAACAACTACTGAATCCTATAATTTATAAGAACTCATAAATTGATGCGATTGGCGATAATTCATTGAAAGTATCTAGATGGAGAATGCCAGTGACTATTTATTATAAAAATATTGATCAAAACCCGAGAAAATAATATATTCGTATATAATATAACGATATTCTAAAATAAAAGCAGTTATGAACTCAAATACATTATAATATCGAATGTATTAATATTATTATTAAAACACACCTCAAAAAAGCAAATTCTGAGCCCAACTTATTCTGCGGTTAATTTGAAAATTTTATTTTTCTGATCAATGAAATTATGTACAGAAATGAAGAGGTATTCCTCAGTGTTTGGGTTTGTTTACTCGATTCAATATAAATGATAATTTTTCTCTTCTTTACTCTATTCACTGAACTTTATTTTTAATTTGATATAATTTTTTGCCCACTTTTTCTATTGTCAAAAAACTTTTGTAAATATAAACGGAACAAATCATTTATTATCTTGCTCACTCAGCTTACTCGCAGAGATTGATCTGAATTTAATACCTGAATTTGATTATTCTTTTGAAATATTGATAAATTAGTCAATTATTTTATATGTGAAACGATATACAGCTATTTAATCGATTATTTTTATGGGTTTATTCAAAATTTTCTTATTTATAATTCTATTGAATTAAACACAAATTAATTAAAAGAAATTCAGGAAAACCAGAATCAAACCAAAGGTATTTCATTTATTAATAATATAAGTAATTCAAGATTTAATCAATGAATTTGGTTTAGATTTTAATCGAGTTTTTCGCTTCTGATTGATTGCAATCCAAGAAATTGATTTAAAGGAAAAATTGTGAAATCAACTCAACATAACTGTAATAATAAATACAATTTGAAAAACTCTTCAAAATATCCAAACACTTGTATATCATATCTAATGACTAATTTGCGGCAAATGTCTGTTCACTCAAAATAGAGATGTCTTAATACAAGTTTTTGAAGCCAAACATTTTCTGATATTAAAAATTGATATGAAATTACAATACACTGTATTTGCGGGTAATTTAGCAGATAATCAGACAGAAAACTTTTTTGAAGTTCAGGCACTCAGTACGGGCTTTAAAAGTGGGCGTCAAATGAATTTCTATTAAAGTGTTTTCTTATAGTGTTTAAAGCGATACATCTCTCAAACATCAGATATCCAGTCATCATATCATCAACAAAATTGAATGAATGACTTCAACCAACATTTGTGTTGAGCACTGGATAGAAGGCATAGAAGAGTGAACTAAGAAAAAGTAAAAATTTATAAATTACAATACATTACATCTCTCTCTCTCTCTCTCTCTCTCTCTCTCTCTCTCTCTCTCTCTCTCTCTCTCTCTCTCTCTCTCCCCAATGCTTAAGAGACTCTTTGCTCACTCCTTACATCACTCGTCAGTATTTGATTAAATCACGTTTTATTACCTCTTAATTGATAGGTTCTCTGATATCATATTTTCTTTTTCTTTTCTCATTTAACTCTGAGTTCAACAAAATTAATAAAAAAGCAATTTTCCAAACAATGCATTAGTAATTCTCAGACCGGAAATTAAGGCTTATATTCATATTGAAATTTGACCCTCAATATCGCAGGTAAACCATTCCTCAGAATCAATTATACAGACAAAAGTTTAAGCCTCTTATTTGATAAGTTATTTGGAAGCCATAGTTTTTTTTAAATATAAATTTAAGTAATTTTGAGACCAATTATAGTCAATTAGTGAAACTCTCGATTGAAGTTAATTTTGTGAAAATAATTTTATCGATTTATTTATAAAATGTTGAATACATATCAATACATCAAATTCTAAGAAGTCTTTGGCCGATAAGAGAGTCAATACATATGTATAAGAAAACGACGAAACGGAACACAAGTCTTAGAGAATAAGTATTTAAATGCAAACATATATTATATTTTTAAGAAAAAACAAATGCATATAATTATCCTCTGAATGGATGGCCGGAAGGTTAGAACCATTTATCGCTCTCTAAGTCTGAACTATATTTAACTTCTAATTTGATGCAAATTTATTAAAAGTGCACCGATTTAATAGAGGTACCAATTAAGGGCGTATCGGCCCATAGCCTCATATACAGGTGCTCTCCATTCAGATCACTCATACAGCTGTAGTTAGTACTGGAAATAGGACTGAAAACCTAGAAAAACATACCAAAGAATATTATTCATGTCCTGTTTTGAGCCCTAACTAACTCTCACTCCCGAATAGAGCCTTAGCTTAAGCCTAGTTTTCAGGTATTTTTAGTCGAATAAAAAAGACTATCAATCGATTCATGACTACTACTATCGCTAAATGCCTTTCAAATGGGATGAACCTATTTCAAGTCAATTATTGCCAGACCTTTACAATGACTGGGCTCTCCAACTGCACAGCCTAAGTGAGAAAGAAGTTAAATATCATTTTCAACAATAATTCGTTTTGAAAGGGAATGTATTTTTCTTTCTTGTATTTTGCTTTGAGGCCAAACTATTGGCAAAAAAATACTCAAAAACTATATTATATTTAAAACTAAATGTTTTTTACTGTTGTTTGACTGGCAGTGAATTTCCGACTCTAAATAAAAGACTCGTTCTTTCAGTTCATATGATAAATGAATTTTCAAATTATACGAACAGTAATTATCGATGATTTGTATTATTTTTGAAAAATTATAAATGAATTCGTTTCGTTTGAATTTGATTTCTTGAGAAAACATTCAAACTATTCGTTGAATTAAAGTCTTTGCGAAACTTTAATTAAATCAAATCAAAGGAAAAAACATTGAATTAAATTTCGATTTTCTCATCTCAGAGGCAAATAAATTGGAAAATTTTAAACTTTTTTCAGACAATATTTCATTGATTGGATGTGAAATCAGACAAAAACGGCTGAATATTTCAATCATTGACAGCTCTGGTAATTCTGGTAATCATTGAATTTATCAAAACTCAGAGTCAATATTCGACATTCCGTTCAATTAACTTATTTATTGGACAAATATTGACAATTAAATGAGTTCTTAAAACTCAAAATTCAGTCAAATGCAGTTCGAGTGACAAATTCATTAACTCTAATGGTGTCGAACCTCTCCAGGAATTTGCATTATAGGGGTTATCATAGGAGTGGCTCATTAAAAACTAATATATTATTACTAAATTTTTTAAAAATTGATCTAATACATTTCTCAAATGGACCATGTTTATACTACATAATCATAAAGACTATTATAAGATGTAATATTGTAGTTATCTTTTAAGATAAAAAACTTCTTAAAAATTTCAAATATTCTTAAAGTTAATGAACTTTCAAGAGTTTTGAATAAACATTTCAATTAATTCTACTGTTAATGAGTTTTATAACCAAATCCTTGAGACAAATGAATTATCTCTCTTCTCATGTAAGATATCGAGAGGCAAATCAAAGCCAGTTCTGTCAAAGGCATAATTGAGAAACACTTCCATAATTACAAACTGAGTCTATCATTTTTTTAGCACAGCATATGATTTTGAGAACTGGTTGACATTAGACAAGTCTAGACATTGAGTTTTGTAAAATTTAATTAAAATCTTCTTCGTATCAAATCTAAGAATTAAAAAAAAATCAATAAAAAAAGGCTAAACATTTTTAAAGTGGGGATAACTCTCGCATTAAATTCACTTTTTTCAGATTCAAAAAATGATGAAAAATGTTTTGAAAGTCTTTTTGTCAGTTCTCTTGAATTTTGGGTTCAAAGTTAAATAATTTCAATGTTTGAGCGATTCCTGTGTTGGACGCAAAAAAGGACTTATTGTTAAACTTTTCAAACTATAAAGTAATGCATCGAAAGACATCGCAAGACATCCAATGCATTAATTTTATGCATTAATAAACATTAGATATTCTGTGTAATCATCTCAGGAGGAGAGGAAAACAGGGAAGGCTTTCCTAGGGCAAACATTCACATTGATTGGACAAATTTAACCATTCAGCTGATGCTTAGCATTTGAATAAACTAGCAAATTGCAAATAAAAATACATAAATTCAACAATTATTGGTCACATCCACTAATATTATATGGATGGTAGCAAAAAAAACCTCTAGATAATAAATATACTTGACTTGATAAGTTTGAATATTATGTGAAGAGTAGACTCAAACTTCTTTTAATAAAAACTGAGAAGAAAAACAATATTTCATCTGATATTCAAAGTAAACATTAATTTTTTCATACTTACAGTTTTAGCTGAGATTTCTGTCAAAAAAGTTTATAAAGTGATTAAAAACTTCAATCCTCAACAGAATTTGGGAAAACAATTGAATAATTCATATGCTTTTAGATTTGAAACTCATATATCTAATGAATAATTGAATAATGATTTTAAATCACAACAAAAAATAACATTACATTCGTTTACAAACCTATGAGGAAATCATTTTAAAAGAAAAATATTAATTTTGGAGTAAAAAATAAATATTCAAAATATTTTGAGTTAATTTTATTTTTGAAAGCATTCTAAACAAATAATTTGTTTTAAAAATTAGTGTTTAGGACCGACTCGAGTCGTGTTAATGAACTTAATTATATGGCATTTCCTGATAGACTATAAATGCAATTGAATTCTCATTTCAAGGCAAACATTTTCATACATTTTTTTAATTTTATTTACTTTTAAACATTTTTAACACATTTATGAGACAATAAAATAAATTTATTAAAATAGACTCAAAACTATGAAATTGTATTTGAAATACACCTAAAGAGTAAAAAATAAAATAAAAACAGTGTTTAATGTTTAGAAATACTTAATTCAATTATACAAATGATTTGACACAAAAGTCAATTTCGGTTAATTATAATACTTTAAAAGTTTGGAAAACTATGAAAATGTTATGAAAGGTAGACTCGAATCAAGCCTTGGTTGGCTCTCTTCTAAAGTAGAGAAAAGGCATTCTATTCCTCTCCTTTGGTGGTCTGTTTTGGTGCGCTTTAATGCGATGCCATTCGAGTCTATTAATACTGAATGTAATCTCAATGAAAATTCTGCAACAATTCTATTATTATTATTATGTTATGTATTGTGGATATCGTGAATATTTATAGCATTAAGAAAGTGCACAGGAATAACCAAAAGTACAAGGGTAGTGCTATCAATTGAATGCTCAATCTACAATTTAAATCCGAAAATGTGTCCTTAACCTTGTCTATCCCTAAATTTAAAGATTTTAAAATAAAAAGTTCAACACTATTAATAAAATAATTCTAATCTAAACTATTTTATATTATGTCTGCATAACTGAATGTTTTAAAGGTTGAGCACAATCTTGAGCACAGTCTGGACCACAATCGAGTTTAAATCGAGTTTTTTTATTGAAAAAAAAATAATCATAATTTGGAATAAACATTGAAAAAAATGATCCAAAAAACGTTATCTTAGTTTAAGATTTCTAGGATTAAGATAAAAATAAATCGATTTTTCATTTTTAATTCCATTTTTGCAAAAAAATGGAGTATATATTAAGGCGCAGATCGTAGCCCCCCCCTCCCCCATTGTTGCGAAAGTTTCAAAAAATTTTGAAAATTTGAAATTTTGAAAATTAATCAGTATTTACA
>JAQFZI010000016.1:0-34704 GCA_034695605.1 Eupelops occultus | reverse complement strand
AGTAACCCCACATTTAGTGATATGTTGTTTGTGAACAGCGTTTAATGTTATCAAAACATTAGTTTATGTCATAATTTAAATTTAATTTAATTTAATTAAAACTTTTTTATGAAACCAAACAAATGAGTGATAATCAGAGCATACATTCTTCACAAATAACAGATATCTATGGCATACCCATAGATGTGATAATACATCCCTATCTATCCAATAAACAAAATTGACATCAATTTAGTCGATGAAAAACTTTGTATAAAAGCAAAAGAAAATTAGAGTACAGCCAACGACACATACATTAAATGAGTTAACAGTTGGGATGAAATACCGAACAAACTTTGATGACAGACATTAATGGGATTCAATAAAATACCGTCAATTCATTGCATAATTTTTGGCAAACGCTATGACTTCAAAAGATTAATATTAGACAAGAATTTGAGTCAAACACTAGTTTTCATTTAATTCAATAATTTTAGGTTTCGTTCAGGAATTCATTGTTTTTTTCAATAATTTCTCAATTATTTGAAAGATTTACTAATAATCTCAAACAGAAAATAGGGTAATCCACTATGATGAAGAAATTTGGCCAACCCTGAATAATTCTCAACTAAATCTCCCTTGGAGATAAGATGTATAAAGGAGAGAAAGAGGGAAAGAGAACTTTTCTGAAGACAAAATATTTTGTTTTTTCCGGCAAGAGTTGTCACGAACTGCACACTCTTTTGGATCAGATTAGTTATGGCTGTCATCGAAATATTGACATTTAATCGAAATAAGAACAAAAACAATTGAATCACTTTTATAGGAGTTTTACGACACGTTTTTCCAATATTTGCCACATTTTCAATGTTGTTACACAGTTTAGGGTCTAATCGTTTGGAAAGTGTGTTATTCTGTGCCTTATTTCACACATTAATAAAAATGTTTTTTATATTTCGATAGATTGACTCAATTCTAACAACAATTTAAGATTTAAATCACAAATATTTACATAAATTATTTACTAAATAACGAAAATCAATATAACTCTCAATTCAGACTTATTCTGTTCTAAGAGTTGAAAACAAAAATAGAAATACTCATTAAACTGGTTGTTAGCAATAGCACACCTTTTCATAGATGTGCCAATAATATACATATATTGATGGAAAATTTTGAAAGAATAGTTTTTAGAAAAGTATTTAGATTTTAAACTTTTCTATTTTTAGCAAAAATAATGAGTTTCAAAACACTGATAATCCAGGTTCTTATAATCCTGAAAAATATTTTTATAACTAATACATAACTATGCTGTACAAAAAAATGCCAATGTGCAGAATAAATTTTCCACTAACTTTCATACAGAAGCGTTTCTTTTGCAATGAATTTGTTTTTTCATGCTATTGATCTTGGACTATTCATTTGATTAATAGGTGCAATTAGGATATCACTAAGACCTTTCCTGTGACGGCTATTTTATTTTCACACCTCATGTGTGACCCAATGATGAGATCTTTTGTGAAACTGATTTTATTGGCAAAAATTAATTGCAATTAGGATTCAATGATTTGCACGTTTACTACACTGAAAGTGAATTAATGTATTAATGAATGAGCATGTACACAATTAGTTTATACACTTGTGTTTTTGTATCTGTGACATCAGTAGAACCTCGATATAAGAGAATCGCTCGGTGCTACAAAATTGGTTACTTATTTGGAGGCTTAGAAAGTAAATAATTAATTTGAAATTAAATATTGTATTAAAATATCAAACAATTATTGTATAAAACTTATCATAAATGTAAGCAAATGTAGGAATTAAACAGAGAAAACATTTTTGAATTACTCCAAAAGAGAATTAATAATTATTCCCTGGTAAAGCTTATGAAAAAAAGGAATCAGCTTGTAAAATTATATCGAGATCATTCAACATTAGACACCCATAGAAGCTGTACTCTCGTTGCGTAAAATCCAAAATCGAAATTCTCTTATATGGAGTGACACTAAATCGAGTTTCAAGTGTATAAAAACTCGAAGAATATTAGAAACAATGGCAATCATATACGATATTGTTGTGATCACACATTTTGCATGCTGATCCCTTACTTTCTAGGGTTTTCAAGAAAATATGTCTATAGCCCACCTTGCTAAAAATATATTACCTTTTAAGTAATGGTTTATTTATAAAAGGGGTTTGACGTCAACTAAAATGAATGTTTGAGTCATGCGATGAAATTTCCGGACTGTAATTCTTATGAATAGTTTCGATTCCTTTCAGTTCAAAAGCTTTCACTGAAACCTCCAAGGATCAAATTTGATATTTTTAATGGTAAACCAATTTTGAAATATTTTTTCAGAAACCAATGAATTATTCAGTTTTGAAATTCCACTTTCACTTAAAGACCACTCTATTCACCATGGTATTTGCTTACAAAGAAGAATAGAGCATGCCAAAATTGATCCTGACTTTTGCTCTGATAATAGCACCGGTATCTAAAATGGGAATCAATTGATATAATCATTTGATAGTAAAATTTTTTTATTAGATTTTTCATATATTAAACATTGAATGAACACATGATAGGGAAGAGGAAAGACATTTGTGCGCCTCTTTTGCCAAATTTAATATTAATTTTAACAAGATAACATGATTTCCATGGTAAAATTTACAAAAAAAAAAACAATTAGAATTTCAATAAAAATTTCAAAAAAACAATGATCAGAGAGATATTAACTTTGGTGTTTGTCTAAAGCCTAGAACAGTTGAAAAAACAAATAAATTCGATAATATATTTATAAAACTTCTTGACTTAGATTTTAAATTTTCTTACAATTTTGAAACAATATATACATTATTTTCTTTAATTTGAATTCAGTTTCTAAAACATTTGCCAAACATTTTAAAAATCATTTGTAGTTCAGAAAATTTTTTAGATTTAATGATAAAAACTTTTCAATTCAACAAATTATTATAATTTTCTTCATTTTTCTGAACAAATATTATTATTATTATTATTATTCTCTTCATAAGAATTTTGTGTTAAACACAGTATTCTTATACCAATGATATCGACAATGGATTTGTTTTTTATTTTCCGGTTCAGAGCTATGCCTTCAGATACGCAAAAAACAAACGGTTTTTTATATTGAGTTAAAGCAAAGATTGAAAAAATAAATTCAAGAATAAAGAGTGAAAGAGACAGAGGAAGAAACGGAGCTATTCTTCTGGTTGTATAAAAGCGATGGTATGTATGGCTCTATCGACGAAAATAGTGTAAAACCAAAGAATGAAAGACTTCTATCATTGGTATGGTTTGAATCCGTTGCTGTAAATGACAAATCAATAAAAGGAAGAGAACTGTGAGAACCAAGTGATGACTGTATGAGTCAAAACTCAGTGAGAGACAGATGAGTAGAGCACTGGAATATATATATGGATCAATATAATAGACCACTTTTTTCTCTGTGTTTGAAACACTCTTATGGAGAGAAACGTGATATTTGTTGACTTTTGCTCGTAATTTCTTATATACGACCCGTTCTCTTATTCAATGCCTTTTGGGTGCAAAACATTTACAATTTCTTCTTCTTTTTCCTTCTGATCATTGACTGAGTGTTGACTCAGTTTTTCCGTTACTTTTGGTTTCAGATTCAGTGTTTGTTTTACTGTTTTATATCTTCCAATCTTTTATAATGAGATTTGTATTCGTTTTGTTTTCGATCAATTAGGATAAACAAGCAAAAAAGACTTCAAATTCAATTTTTGAGCAAATGTTGCGCCGGATTTCACCATAAATGGCCATAATTTTCAAGAATTTATTATATTTATTATAATATACGAACATTTTTTATGTGTTTTACTGAGATTTTGGTTCAATAATTGAGATATTATTCAAATTGAATAATAATTTAAAGAAAATTACTTCAAATTATTCCTTAAATGAGACGATATTTTGGTTTTAAATCACAAATTATTTTAAAATTTGTTGAGTATTTCCCATAAACTTTGAGATAAATTTGGTTTAAGTCGTGAAACTCATAAATAATTTCTTGAGAAGAATCAATAGATTATTAAAAGTCTTGAGAAACAATTCAATTGAGATTTGGTTGAAATTCTTTCTGAGTATTGATTTATTTCTCACTAGAATTGAAATTATGATAAGTTTTAACAGTTTATGACTTCTTTAACACTTTATATCAAATTTAATTCAATTGTCGATAATTTTCATCTAATTATGTGAAGGACTGACTGACGAGTGAAGTGACGGCACTTTCAGGTAAATTGATGTCAAAGCTCTTGGAGATGATAACACTTGTGGTTAATGTTATTAATAATGATTTTTCACAAAAATACTTATTTTAAAATTTCATAGCTCTCATATCCGGACTCTGTGAGGAAGTCCTGTCTGTGCTGTCAATATTATTGACTTTTGGAGTTAAAGACTTTTGTCTGTCTGTGGAATCGGTGGCCTCTTGAGACAAGTCATTATAGTCAGGTGGGGCTAAACCCCCTAAATTAATGATTATGTTTTTGTAGATACCGGAGCCAGGACTGGACTCTCCACCACTACTAGCGCTCTCTTCTATCACCAGAGAGCCTGTGCCAGATAAAAGACTTTCCTCACTCGACATGGTTTTGTTCACTGGTTTGTGTCTATTCTTAGGAGAAGATGTCTGAATGTTATGACTATTTGGTCCAATTGTTGTATTGTCACCACTGATCCGATGCCTGCATTGAGAGATGTCCCGGTTGTTAGCTGTGGCCGACATATCTTTCAATTCATTTTTGTCGTTATCATTAAAAGTTCTCATAATATACTCCATTTCCAAACGATTGCTCTCATTCTTTGTGTCGGAAGTAGAGGGTGAGCTCGTCCTTAACACAAACCTTTCTTTCTCTTTAAGTTCTATGTCTTCAGTATTTTCTTCATCAAAAGCGTGATTAATGGAAGCCTGAGGTGAACGACGAGGAGAGGAACGACCGCTCAAACCTAACACAAAATAATTTGGTTCAATACTATTGACAGACTATTTCAGAAACTGTTTTACTATAGAAAAACAGACAATCAATTCTTGAATATCACTATTGGCTGTCCATACAATCATAAGACAAGACAACAAAAGCCAAGGACTTCTAATATTCAAATGATTGCATGCAATATAAAAACAGTTTTCTTTGTCTTTCACCCATTTAATGATTAGGACAGAGACGATGACAGCACTGGTATCACATTATTACTATTATTAACATTAGATTCATTGTTAAACCACTCAATCGGCACAAGTCATAAATATAAAGGTATTAATAATGATCTGTTTTATTAAAGATATTCTCAAAATGAAAATAAAATGAATTAATAAGAAAACAATTTATATATTTCTCAAAGTTATTAAGCTCTTAATGTTAGGGAAGGTTTTCGTTTAAATAAAGACTTCTTTGATCTCTTCTTTAATGCAAATTAAAAACAAAGGAATCAAATACTTAAGTATTTTTTTAGAGAAAATTCAGTTCATTTCTGTTTATGTCACTCAGAATTAGTGGATGGCATTAAAATTGTGCAAAAAATGTGCTTTCTCCACATGAAAACTGAATATAAATGCGCGAAAACACCATTAAAATGTATTCGCCATTTGTTTCAATCATTAATTCAGGAAAAGAAAGGGATTTCTAAGAGAACAGAATAAAGAATTTTGTGAATACATTAATACTAAACTTTATTTGACTGATTCCCAGAATATTTTGTGAAATATAAGGAATTAATAAATAATTTATTCAAAGCTATAAAATGAAACAAATATAAAATGTATGGAAAGAAAGGCATAAATACCTAAATGTTTCTGATATTGATTTTGAGTAAACTTTGATTGAATGAACTTTTGGTTGGGTTTGACCACAGATGGCTGGTCTTCGTCAGCATCAGACGAGTTCTGCAGTTTCTCCGATTCTGCTATACGTTTGGTGAGCGCTGGAAACCATGTCTCGAGTAGATCATAGGATGTTTGTGCGGACGCGTCCACATAAGTACGCCTGGAGTCAATTTTGGCACTCTCAGCAAACTCAATAAAGCCAGGCACCCGTTCTATGTCGTTGCCATAGGCCTGTCTCAGCATAGCCACTAATCGCATCTTACGAGCGTCTGAGCCCACCGTTTCCTCCTCACCACTGCTTGAACTTCTCTGAGGCAAAAGTTTTGAGCCTAAATCAAGATTAAGATTAAGAAAACAAAACAATATAACAAATATTTCCTTTGAAATAGAGTTTAGTTCAGAACTTTTTTCTTCATTAATAGCCTATTATTATGATTGTTATCCCAAACGGAATGACCAAAAAAGAAGAAATCGCTTTCAATTCAATGGTTTTCATCATTTTATTCGTAAAAAAGTATTCGCTCTTAAAGTGCATTGAATTTAATGAATGTTTTAAATGAAAGTAGTTTTCAATTACTGTAATCTGCTATGAATTTTGCAATTGAATTGAGGAAAGTATCTAGTTGAATTCAAGTTAGAAATTAATGACTCACTATTTTTGCGCCGGTTCTTTCCAGTCTGTCTGTCCAGCGCTTCGGCCGCACGAATAGCTCTGATGTGTTGCTGAACATTGGCTGCAATCTTATCTTGTTTACTGATACGTAGCCTTTCAAATAGGTTGAGCCCTTGTTTGCGTCGAAATGGCTCTTTCCTATCGACAGGCTGTGAGTGGAAGCCTGGAGTTCCCCCACTATCTCTCTTAAAGTGCACGTCTAAGGAATGGTTACTAAAGCAAAATGAGAGACAAATAAGAAAACAAAATAAGACTTCAGAAGAAATGTTTCCTCTAATTATTATTTATGTTCGCCTTTAATACACTATTTTCTCAATTATATGAATCCTTTTCCATCTTTCTCTTCACTTATTTATCGAGAATTCAATTTTCATTTTTACGAATATCCGACACAAATATATTTCAATGCATTAAACCATTATTTAAGAAATTATGGCTTATCAGAGAGAAAATAATGAGGAATTATCTAGCTCAGCTTTCTAACAGCTCTCGACGGCATTCTTATTTATATATTTTAGTACTTTCCTAATGAAAAATTTATTCTGTTTTCAAATGGATTTCCAAGAATTTTGAATAAATTATTTCGAAATAAAGCCATTAATTTAAGTAAATTATTCGCATATTTATCAGAAAAATAAGTTTAATTAGTTTACAACAAATGATAATAATTTAAAGAAATATTTTCCCAAAAACTTAATGCTTTTAATGGTATAACCAAATAGGTTTGAACCAGAAATCTCTAATTCAAGAGCTTGCTAATTAATCCATGAATTTGCTTTCAAACAGGAACCTTGGTCATGGTGGCCAATGTTGGAAAAATTTAATAAATTTTATTTTACAGCCGTTTTAATGAATTTTGTCTCACAAATAGACAAACAGTTAAGTTATTCACTCGAATGTGAATTAAACATAAGTTTGTAATTAACAAAACAATTTGTTTGTTTAATGAACTGAAATAATTAAAATTTAAGTCCCCTTTCGTTCATTTGTTTAAAAGGCTTTCGGTAAATATCTAATTGAAGTTTTCTAGGACAAGATCATTTTATTAAATATTGAACAAACAGCTTAATTGAAGTCTTTTACTTAACCAAAAGCTGTTAAATTGAGAATTCATGTTTAAAATATCCCAGGATCCATAAAATTGTTACATTGTTTCTCTTGAATTTATCATTTAATTGAAACAAAATTCAATGAATTGAAAGTATTTAATGATTTTAATCTACTTATGATTGAGAAATAGAGAGAGAAATACATAAGAATTGAATTGTGCTGAGCAGTGAAGTCGACTTAACACCACTTGAAGTGAAAGCAAGAATAATAAATTGCTTGAATATTTGGGTTAAGTCAGTAATAATGGCTTACATAATAAACTCAGACAAAATTCAAAACATAATTCATTAGATTAAAAAGCATTGAATTTTCATTTTAATCTTGTTATAATTTATAAAACAGAATTTAAATTCAGACAAAAGGAATTAAAACTCGAAATTCAATGCTTAACAACATTTGTAGCGATAATTAGTTTGTAGTATTCATTAGTTGTAATGAGTTTTAGTTTAATACTTTGCCTCTAATTATACCAAATCATGAATAGAAAGGACTCAGTCTTTTCCAAAGGATAAGCGAATTACCAAAAACAGTGGTAACGTCTTTGCATTCGGTGTAAAACAAGCGCACAGACTGAGAATAGTGCACCAAATTTATCAAAAACTGATCACGAATTCAAGTCATATCCAAGTTTTAACATTTAATAGGCATTGGCTTTAAGACTGGGCTTACAATTAAGTTATTCATTGCTGGAAGTACTCGACTCGACTTCATTATAAACAGTGCCGAACGCCTTTAGGGGTGAGAATAGGGGAACTCTATATTTTCGACTTTGTATCAGATAATTAAATGTGGAAATTAACTCATTTTAAGCTAAAGTTGGCTCAAATTCTTTTACAAACAAAACAAAAAGTTTAGATGAGTAGATATACTTAAAGAAGCATGATCACTATAAATTTCCTCCACTACGAAGAAGATGAAGGCTAATTTAGAAATTGTAAAAACCAAGATTATTTTCAATTAAATGTGATAAGTGTTAAGATCTAAGGGACTTATAAAAAATAAGCTAACTTTTCATCAGATCATTGAATTAGCTTTCGATTAGATTTTGAAATCTTAGGCTAAAAAATACAACAAATACTTGTGTTTAATGTATGCCATGAATTACAGCACAAAAATAACAATTCATTTAATGAACGCTCGAATGGTTAACAATTATTTAGCACAGAATATACTACAGAATCTCAAAGTTTGTAAATATTAGGTTTCAATTCTATTAAATCAAAACAATAGAAAAAATATCGATTTTTCATTCCAACAGTAATTTGAATGAATTATTTTTAAGGAGAGTTCAGAGCAGAGATCAATTACTCGGCACAGCCCTACAAAAAAAAGAACAATGGCTTCCAAATGAATAGTAATGTAGTCTTTTTTGAGCTGAGATTTTTATTACTAGACTTATGGCCCAATTAATAGCACAGATAGAGTTGATAATTACGGAATCAGTAGTACATTATTGTCAATAAATAAAGCGATGATAAGAGTGTCAGACATTTCTCTCTCTCACTCCCTCTCTTTCCCTCCTATCCCTCTCCCATCTGACTGAAGGCTAAACGTTTGGAAGCACTAATTCAGTGACACTCTAATGGCTTTTCCGTCAGATAAAAATGTTATGTTATGTGAAAGTTTGTGCTATCAGTCCATTGATAAGCCATTTGTGTTATGAATTAATGCACAGAATTGCAGAGAATAACAATTCAATGAATATTCTCCGATTTTTTTTGTACGGAAATAGGATTTTCTCTTCTTTTTCGCACACATTCATCAAAATATTGTTACACTGAATACAATCGGAATAATGTGTTGGCAATAATGGAAGGAATTCTGATTTATTCTGATTCAATAATGAATGTCAACTACAGGACCGGAATATTTTATCCTGAGCCAAAATGCTTCTTATTCATCAACTCTGTTATGATCTAAGTTTTTGACAAATTCATTGAATAAATAAACTTTCAAAAGTGAAATAGTAGTCAATTTAGGGCATTCAGCAAAAGCAGTTTCATAAGCGATGGAAAGCCTTCTCTAATCGAGACAGAGGCAAGACATGGATTCGAGATGAATTCCAAATCAATGCTTCTTTTACTTGAAATAAAATAGGGATCAAATTTAAATTGGAAATATGATAATTGCTTAACGCTTTTATTTAGTAGAGCACCATGCTCATTTCCATTAGAATCTCATCTTTTATTCAAATTTAATTAAAATCTTAATTTCATTTGAAATCGATTGGAATCGACGTTTTAAATGACAAATCTTTGAGGAATAGATCACAAATAAACCAATTATTTGGTAAATAAAAAGTATAATTACGTGTAATCACTAATTAGTGCTCAATATTTGCTTTAATTATTGAGAAATCACTCGAAAATTAGGCTCAGATTTAATTAGATTTACGAAAAACAATTTGACGAAAAATCAGAATCTTTTCAATGACTTAATTAAATTGATTAAAATAACGAGCGATTCAACTACTGTTCAATTACTGGGCCATTAATAAGAAAAACGGACAAATAACAGTAATGCACAAGGGCCTTTGGAGCAGGGAAATGTTTTTGCAGGGAGTACTTGAGACTTTAACTTATAGATTCTCTATAGATAAAAATATTGTCAAAATTAAGGGGGTGTTAATGACCGGGCTATGCATCCGTTTGGACATTACTGACAAATGTTCAACAATTCAAGTGCTTTACATAAGAGAGAAGAACATAAGTACTCTTCAGTCGATTTACGTGACACTTATGATGGTCTCTATGTCTATGCCTTACAATTGAGTTAACAATTGATTCATTCAAAAAACTATCTCATCTATCGATAGACTAGAAGTGCACGCAATCAGAAACAAAACTTTTTACTTTCTCTCAATTTATATACAATTTTAGTGGAAAAAGAGCTCAAAGTATTTGACAAAACATTTTCACTTTTATCACATTTTTTCATAGTTTTCTTCCGAAACATAAGGAAAAAACGTTTTTTGATTTGATTCACTTGTAAACTGAGCTTGTTATAATCAAAATTATATAATCGGACATATGATTCGTATTCAGTGGTGTATTAAAGAGAAAAATTTCCGAATAATACCATTGAATGATAAGTTAGGATATAAGCCCAATGTCTGGTCTAATGGTTGAGCTCTTTATTCTTCAATCATTCACAGACTTGTCTTTGGATTTCCTGGTTTTTCATCCACTCTTTGGCTCAAAGTTAGTATTTCATAAGAAATTCTGTACTTAAGGTCTGCCATAAATCTCTTTCACATATGAAATATAAAGTATATTTCCTATGAATATCTATATTTCAATGTTTGAATTATGAGTTTGATTGCAAGAAATGAGCCCTATTTGGAAGAGGAGGGTATGTTTTGGCAGAGATATCGATTTGTTCACAATATTCCTATAAATGGACAGAATATTTATCTGTGAATTGAATTTATATCAAAAGAGAAATGAAAAGGTTTTGGAGCGAAAAAAATTACAAATGACTGATACGTTAGAAAAACAAATTATATACTCTATTATTGCTTTTTATACGCTTTTTGTATAACAAATAACAATCTATTAGTTGACTGAAGACTGAATTCAGATTAGATATCCTTCTGATAAAGTGTTTGAAGAAAAGGTCCAAAATCTTGTTTAAAGAATGTATTTGACTAAAGAAATGAAAAACTGAAACAAAATCAAAGTTTACTGAATTTTACGATTCAATGGTTTACCGACGAAATACAGCATTGATTTTCTGCTTAAAACTTAAGTTGGTATCAGTTTTATTAAATACTTCGCTCAGTTTTTTGTTGTAAAATTCTTGTAAACATTTTTGCTGAAAAATATATTGCTTTAAATTATCGATTTTCTAACAAAACTAGAGATTAGCACAAAATTTGAAGTTTTAGGTATTAAACAAAGTTTTGCAGAAAAAAATGATAAGAAATTTAACATCACTTTGTTATCCAAAATAAACATGGTTTATCTAAAAATGTCAACAGCATTGTTGTAAGTTTTATTCGGCTATTTTTTTAACAAAAGGCTTGAAAAGTAATTAATTGATTTACTAATTACTTTGTGTCACAATTAATTATTTCCGTTCATATTTTATTCAACAACAAAGCTTTGGTTAAAAATTAACATGGTAAGATTTGGTTAGATAAAGCAATTTAACAATAAGACTGGATTAGAAGGATTGTGTCCAGAAATTAACGAAACTCATAAAGAAATTTAATTAACTAAATCTCCTGTCATCTAACTCACAAAAGTGTCAAGTTAAATAAATTGCTAGTCTTAAAATTTAATCTAGATAAATAAATTAATTTTGACAATAATGCTCAGTATAATTTTTTTAATGTTGAAATAACTTTCATAACTCAATGTTTGGATTATATTTTTTAATTTTTGTGTAATTTTTTATGAATTGAACGGAATTTAGTGTAAATATAATACTCTTGAGATTCAAATGAAAACATTTTAACCGAAACCAAACCATTCAATGAAAGCCTGTTTTGAGAAATGTTTATCTTTTTTGCATTCAATAAAGAAATTAAAGCAAAACATCGATTGTTATCATTTCAATGGTTTTTGGTTTAAATATTTGATCTCAAAAGCGATAGAATTGTTCCGATTTTATTGCACGCAATTCAGAACCTAAAAAGATTATAAATCTATATCAGAGATGCGCACAATATCTAGAACTGTGCATCACCGGTGATTGTGGTGCAAACTCTATGATTGGACTTAATTCAAAATATGGCTGACCTCAAGACTCAAATTCAATGTCAGAAACATTGATTGATTCGACAAATAATTGAAAATAAATAAAGAATTCATTGATTGAAAATCAATATTTGTATGAAATGGAAAAACTGAGTCAAACGCCCATAACTTATGTCCAACTTTGAGAGCTTGTCATTAAGCTTGGACAACTAACTTAATATCATTGGAAAATGTCAAAGGCTGTGACTTATCTTAATGTGAGCAAGTAGATTTAGAACCAAATTAATTGGAAGAGTTTTGAGAGAAGAAATTCAATCCAATATAAGAGTAATTATTTTGACATTTAGTTTGAATTGTAGTCAAAATATATGCCAATTATGGGATTTTATTTGTTAATCCAATCGCAGGACTGTATAAAAGCCATCTTTTCTAATAAATCATAATTACGGGAAAGTAATACCCCTTAAAGTAAAGGAATGAGTCAAGTATTTGCTCATTATCTTCACTAAAATCAATATTTGCCGGTTTATCGATTGATTAATTTTTGCTGTTCTTTAAGCTTTCATCTGAGAGTTGACTGCAGCTAAAGGACACACATAATAACAGTTGTATTTCTTCTATGATAATAATTTGATTCTAGCAAATAATTTTCGTATTATCTTTTCGTATCTACTCTATGACCAAAAGGTTAGCTCTCGAGCGGTGGCCAAATATTTTGTTTGATCTGATGTTATGATTGTATATAAACTTGGAATAGAATTGTACTAAACATTAATATTTATTGCAATCATAAAATTGACGATAAATTTATTCAATCATTTCGATGGAAACGACGGCAAAAGAGTTCACTAGAAATCTAACGATAAGAAAACGCTAAACAATAATCTATTGTTTCTATTCCTGGCATTTCTTTTATTGTATTACTCTCCAGTGATGATAACCAAGGTCTATTGCAATCTTGACCAAAATAATATTGATCAATAGAATATTGAGTTAACTTGGAATTTCAAAAATGTTGACTAGATAAAAGACCTGGATTACAAATTATAATCATTAAGGAATGTCCCAGATTCAATTTTAGATTTATTAAACTAACTCTGAAAGCGAGTTAAAGCAAGCTCATTTGTCAAATATACCTGTGTGCTTCTTAATAGGAATTTGTCGAACATAGCTATCCTTGTGCATCATTGATCATTGAATAAGTATTTGGGCACAGAATAGTTTGCGAACACAGAAGAGGAATGGGTTTTGTAATTAACTGAACGTTAGTTAATATTATTATTTTTAGTGCCAATAAATGTCTGATAAGAAAATTGTTTCGGTATTTAACAGTCATTATAATAGTGTTATCCGTTGTGGACGTCATTATTGATGAAAACTAAGAAAAACAAAAGAAAAATATTGTATCGGTTCACAGCCATTGGAATACCGGTCCGATATTGTGATTAAATTCTGTGCCGAAACAGAGAGAAACCTGTAATTCACTCATGAATTACACAAAAAGAGAAATCGAGAAATGAAAACATTTTGACTGTAAGTCACAGTCTGTCAGACATTGTGACAGAAGTAACCACTGGTTCTTAGGCTCTCAAAGACAACATATAAATACGATTTCATGTTTTCATAAATAATTTTGACACTAAAAACAGGAAGAATTAAATTTTACATTTTCTCAGGAAATAAGTTAAGAATTTAATGTATTTTTCTGACAAAAGTCAAACTCTGAACGCAAAAAATTGTGTGACAACTCAGACATGAAATATACAAGTGTTAGATATCAGTGCCGTAGACAGTGTTAGAATACTATCTTTCTTATCACAAATTTCTTCTGCCTTTTTTCTATGTGTGAAACTGTTCCTGATATCAGTTTTTAGTTCATTGGGTTTAAGTCTGACTCTAACCAAAGCTTAATAGAAAGAGAATTGCATTGTTTTCCACACCTATTCTGTCTTCAACAGCACTAACACTTGACACTAACACATGGATTGAGTGTTTCTTTTGACGGTTTTCACATCAGAATCTATACATAACATAAAATTGTGGCAAAAATTCTCCACAAAAGCTAACAAAAAATGACATCTAATGAGAAAGAAATGGTGTCTTATTCTGAGTGTATTTTTTCACACAATTTTTATACCGCTTTTAAAGCGTGAATTGAATACATTCTCACAACTATTATAAGAAAAGAGAGTATAAAAAGTTAATAAAATGCCATATCTTTCATATAATATAAACAACAAGAAAGAGGTCATAACAAAAATAAATAAATTTAATGAATAAAATTAGTAAATCATTTGAGCGAAATTAATATAAGGCGGTGCAAGTTATGTAAAGAATTTACACACAGAAGCTCCTATTTCTAGAATGAGCTAGCACTATTGTAAATGGATTTTAATAAGGAAATGTCAATAGATCTTATTTATTTAATCTAAATTTGAAAATTTTGTTCACAAAATTCAAAGTTAACTTCTTATATACATTCAATTGTTGTTTCATTTTTTGCATGGATTAAATTTAAGCTCGAGTTTCTTTGATATTATATAAGAAGATGTCTTCAATGGTTATAAAGTATACGATTAAAGATAAACTCTTAACACTTCGGATATAGTAATCGAATGGAATTTGTTTTTAGGAAACACTATTAGTATTAAGACTTTTAATTAAGGTTCAAATGAATAGTCTATTGGAGTGTATATAACGTTATATAAAACATTATATAAATTATTGTAAGAATACATTGACTAATACTCTTAACGAGTTTCTGACATCAGTTGCTAACAGAAAAAAAAAACGCTATAAGAAGATTTACCATTGAATAAGACAACAGCTTTGGATGAAAAATAAATGCAAACAATTCTAATCTTCTGAGAAATAAATGAGAAAAATATCCCAAAGTTTTTATTACTTCCCGTTTAATGTTAAATATTAAACATTTATCACTTTTTGGATTAAATGACCGCTTTTTCCCTAAATTAAACATTATTTCATCACAAACTCAATTATATAACTCTATTATTATTTTTATTCAAACTTTGACCAGAGATGAGCAATGATGACCAAGGTAATATAAAATATTATTTAATTGAGAATAAAAAATTCAGATAATATTTTATGATTAGAGTCTGTTTTAGAGGAATTGAAGGGATGCCTCACTAAAGATGTTGTGCTCATCACTGTTTCTAACAAATATTTGTTATGGGAGTTGTATATAATTTCCTGCGCTTATGAAAGAGGCGATCCTCTGACCTGAAATAGTTTCTAACGAAATAGTCTTTTGATATTAATATAAATAATATTATTAATAATAAACACTTTTATGGTTTAATTGAATCATAATATAAATAAATACATTTAATAACTGAAGTGAATGGCATTTAATGTTCACGTGTTATGTGTTTGGCATTAATGTCACCAATCAATCAAAAACACCAATTAATTGAATGGCTTTCAGACAAAATTGTGATTAAAATTTGATGCAAAAGAAAGTTTTCTTCATTTGTAATATAACGGGAGGTCTGGTATCAGATCTAATTTGACTTTGAAATCGAATTATGGGTTATATGAGTGGGAAATGCTATTTATTAGCATTTTATGAGTTGATGAATGGCCAGTGCCTCTGATGTGTGGCACAAACGACTCTCTAAATTAGACATTTGTAGCCAATAAGGCCCGACATTAAGATCATAAGATTGGTCTCGTTTTCACATTAAACTAATATATTTATTATTCTTTGACCCGACCACTGGACAGCATATAAATCATAGCATGAATGTCCTATGGATTGTCCACTAAGGATAAACAAATGAATTAACCCATTTTTGCGCTCAGTATATCTTCCGCAGAGCACAGAATACTGGCACTGACATCTCACACAATGAAAACCGATATCATAAACGACAAAATAAATCAAATCAATAGAAAAGGATTTGAATACTTTTAATCATTTCTTGAGTCTAATTAAGAACTTATCTCGAAATTGGTTTCAAACCATTCAAAGACTCAGAAGAATGAATAGATTTTTCGTTTTTTTCATCGAAACTATAGATAACAGACAATAGGGAGGCATATGTTATATGAGTTGATTAAAAAAAGTGAGGCAAAAGTAGAGATCTCGGATCCGATCAATTGATATAAACCTCATATATTGTCGATATACAGAAAAGAAGTCGGTCTGAGATTCTTGTCGTTGCAATTCGTCACAAAATAGTTAAGATTTATATTATTGTCGGCACAAAGAAACAGATAGACTCCAAGACAGTCACAGTGAGAGGAACTGCTATTATATGTAATTCGCTTTTTAGTTAATGAAGTGCTTCTTTTCCTTTGTATGTGTGGCCGACCATTAGATAAATTGTCTTCAAACAGAAACCTCAATATTGTATTGAATTTATTTGTAAATATACTAAATTTTTCCACTATATTCTGTGCAATTTTTAGTTCAAAATTAGGGCAAACATTAATACATGTATATTGGATAGTGAATGCAATATGTCCATGTTAATTTGATCGTTTTAATTGAAATATGCATTGGATTTCAATTTTGTTTTCTATTGATTTCTAATTAAAGGTTTGAAGTCTTAACAGTTTGAAGGTTTTCCTTATTATTATTAAATTATAAATAAATATATTCTAAAGTTTTAACAGGAACAAATTGTAATGATACAACTACCTTGTTTAGTGAAAAAAGCCATTCGTATATTTGCAATACATATATGGTATGACTATTTATTTTTGTGAGAAAATCATCAATCATTTCAGTCATAAATCTATTAGAGTTGGAGAATGTATTCATAGCACCGGTTTTATAGATATTCATTCAATACATGCGATAAATCACTAAAAGAATTCGTATAAATTATGGAAGATTATTATGATATCAGCCATTTTATGACATTTTACTCAAAAGTCAAATACTAAGAATAGGGTTTTGGCACAACTTCTTGAGTTATTATTCAATTGTAAAGTTCTTTGGTTAACAAATTTGAGCCAAAAATGATTAAAATAATGAGATTCTTGAAAGGGTCTAATGTTTCAGAAGGTGATTAAAGCGTTTTCTTGGAAATTCGCAAATTAATTGCATCTATCAATCAAACATAATTAGATATTTCATTGCTTTATTAATATTTGATTTCACTAAACATTGAACAAGGACATTATACTTATGTAAGACCAGATTATAGGTAAGCCACACATAATTCTATAGCAAAGACATTTATTTTGATATTTTTATCATTTCTTCAAATAAAGCTCAGAACCAAATAAGAAATACTTGAAATTTCCGGTTAAATTCAAATACAGTTTCATCCGTTTATAATATTCGGCAAATATATGTCTATTGTTTGCATTATATCGGAGTCGGACTGTATTTTGGAAATAAACTGTTGAATAACTTTCTTTTTATATAAATCTCTTTAAATGAAAGAAAACTTTCACTTCAATCGTCAGTTTCTCTAAGGTTTTCATCTTTCCGTTGAAACAGAATTATGTTTTCTCATGGCTTTTGTGAGCTTTAAGTAAAACTGAGTTAATATCTGTATTGCATTACTTTATGGCTTTTCTTCTCTAAAAAATGTTGTATATCAGGAGTTGTGTCCCAACGGATCCCTGAGTTAGCAATACTTTAGATATTAAGAGTCTGTGGATATAATTCACTACTTTTTTGTGCGATTATTAGATCTCTTATTATATCAATTATTTAGAGAACACACAAAACTTAATCATTTATAAAATAAGAGATTTCTTCCAATCAATTGTATAAAAACAGGTTTTAATCTTTAATTATTTACAAATTGATCGTAACCTATAAAAATCTATAGGAAAAATTGACACTAGCTTAAATTACTTACACTAACATTAATTTGAATAATAAGTTCAATATTTTTAATGCGATTTCTGTAACTCTCAGTTGAATTGAGTTAATGAGAAATTAATGACATAATGACCCGCAGATAGAAAATTATTGATTAATAATTTACTTTAATTTATGAAATTCAAATTTTAATTGGCCTGGGTATTCATCATTTTAGTTATTTTTCAGAAAATGGTTCGCACTTAATGCATAAAAAAGGAAAGCATGCATGATTAACTCCAATTTCTCAATGCCTATAGAATTATAAGAGAAAACAAAGAAATTATCGAATCGTAAGTCAAACATAAGATCTAAAGTCTTTGACTTTGTTTTGTGCATAAAATCAGTTAAACGTCTTTTATATAAAAAGCTGTGTTTATAAGTTGCCAACCAGTAATGACCAAGCTCCTTAAAATAGGGGGTCCCAAAATTAGGGGGATATAAGGGGTATTGCCCAATTTTCCATAGACATAATGTTAAACTTTCTCAAAAATGTTGTCCACTTTTTATTATAGTTTGCACTTTTTGCAAGCTTTTTCGACCAAAATTTTCCTGGGGAGATTTAGTTTTGAACCGAAACTGGGGGTCGGGGTACCTGCAGATAAAAAATTTGGGAGGTATTTAGGCTATACCCCTGGGAATCACTGGTCGCCAACAAATGGAAAGAAAATAAAAAATAAAACTCTGTTCAGACATTAGATAATAGAGAATATTATTCATTGTTAGTGAGAATCAGAACCAAAAGTGAGGTCACGTCTGTCTGAATAACGAGTATAAATAGTGATTGACTTGTTTTGTGAGAATATAAGCTAGCATAAACAAAAAAAATTATAGATAATATATTGTGTTTATGACATTTTCAATACAATACTATTGGTAGGAAAGCCATTCCAAGAGCTGTTAAGAACCGAAAACAAATGGGTTTTACTTATAATTACTTTTTAGTTGAATGCAAATAAGTTAATCAAAACATGTATTTGTATTCACACTCACATAGAATTCAATTAATTTTAATGAAATAAAATTAAAACACGAGTTGGCTCTCAAACAAAGTGATTAGAAAACAAGGTAGTTATGGCATTTGAATAATTTCTGTTTTTATCCTGTAATTATGGGTTTATTCAGTGTTATAATTATTGTTTCATAACAATAATTAGGGGTCGACATAACGCACACAAATTACTATATATTAGATTTTTTTCGTATAATGAAAATTAAAAAAAAATTGTTTTTTCGAGAAAATTAATTTCAATTCTTCGCTTCGCAAGAATTGAATGAAAAAATGATTGAAGAATAAAAATAGACTCAATTAATCAAGAAATGTATACCATTCTTTTGGAAATTTCAATTAATTCTGCTGGATATAATCGAGAGAATTAAATTTCCTCTTAAACAAAATGTGATACATTCGTCGGAAATTCAATTTTATTTTTGAAATTCACTTTAGATTTGAAGTTCAATAATAAAAATAGATTATAATTGAAATCAAAAGTTTAGCCGAAAAATACGTGATTTGTATTAAACAAGTTTTAAAATAGAAGAGAAAATACTGAGTAAATTGAAAATCATTTCACACATAAAGAATCAAAAAATGAAAAATATTGCAAAATTCATATCAAGTTTTTCGATCAAAAAAACATATTATAGTAATAATATTGAAGAAAACGTATCACAAAATATGATAGATTCAATTCATGAGAAGTATTGATAACGAAAGGAAAAGATTTTCTCCTATCAGAGAATAAAATTCTTGGAAATTGTTATCAAAATTTGAAACTGAATTTGCAGTAAAAGCCTTACATTTGGGAGAGAAACAGATTTTTCTAACTTTTATTTTCTTCATATGTTTTGCACAAAATCTCAGACAAAGACATGACTTAATATTCGGAGTCAATTCATATCGAAGTGAAAATATTAGAGATTTGGTGGCCAACTGTGCAAACAATGGCACTCCATATTACTCTACTATCTTTAATAAGTCGTCGAATAGAAATCATGTCTAAAGGCTTTACTCCTCGAATACAAAACTATACTCTACTGAATAAGAAGAATAAAGTCTTCCTCTTTAATACCACTCGTGATATGAACGTTGATGTCAGCCCTGTTTTGGTCATATCTATTGTTCTACAGGGATGACCAAAATTTTCAATCTGTAGAATAGGCTATGGAATCCCATCGAGACCATTTCAAAAAAGATGATCTCTCTCTCTCTCTCTCTCTCTCTCTCTCTCTCTCTCTCTCTCTCTCCACATCTATGAATAAAATTGAAACGACTCTGACATCACTTTATGACTCTTTTGTTTATCGGTTCGGGAAATGGACTCAATTTAATCAAAAATAATGATTTCAATATTTGAGTTAAGTTTTAAACCAAAAGCTATTATAAAACCAATTTTTGAATTTAAAACAAAACTTTTGCGATTAATCTCTGATTTATTAGAAAAAGGATTCACAAAAATGTTGAAAACAGAGTCGACTTATCACTAAAAATAGTTGGAGTTTAGATGACATCTGTTTGACATAAGTGCTGACTCTTATGTTATGGTCAGTCATGAATTGCGATTTTACTTGTCTTCTAATCATATCGATTATAATAGTCGAAGAGCCTTAAAGTAGTTTATGGGCCGCCCTATTCTCATGTATACTCTATTTCCACAATTTTAATAAATTTCAAGACTCATATTTTGAGCACAGAATAAATAAACTTCTGGAAGAGTGAACAGATGAATAGAAAAATTCAATTTTAATATCGATTCTTCAAAAGTCTGAATAATTGATTTTCAAAAGTTTTCGATCGAAAAATAAGTGAATTTCCGTCAAATAGATATTCAAATGCGAGAAAAACCTCAAAAGATATATATTTTAAACCTAAAACTTTAGTCATTTTCATTTAAATGCTCCAAATGTGGGCAAAATTATTCATTTCTTTACATAAAAAATATCTCAAAGATTTCAGAGAATACACAAAAGGATTACAATATTTAAGAATATTTGCAAAGATTTCTCTATACTTTGAGCAAAAAATGTATTTAAATTTTGTACTGAATCTGGAATTAATGGACTCCAAATGTATATTCAAGCAAAGCCCCTGAATAAGCTCCTTTAGAAGGCTCTACTCTTGATTTTTTGATAAAGTTTTGTCTATTAAATAAAATAGGTAAGTTGAGTTAAGCACATAGGAAAGGAGTTGAAGACCCTGATCATCACTGCTATCGAATCAAATAAATTCAAATAATAGTATTTTATTTCAAATTACAATATATTTTATTTATTATACTCTTTATGTAATATAAAGCTTTCGGTGAAGTCTCTCAAAGAGAATACGAAACTGAATGCAAAGCAAAAGAGAAACTCAAAGAAAAAGTGAATAAAATCGTAAATTTCACTTAAATTCCGTTTTCAGCGAAAAGCGATTTTCAAACAGTATTTTCTCGTAAAGAAAATGTTAAAACTTTTATACACTTCTATACATGTCTTATATAATGGTTAGCAAAGAATTGGTTTAATGGCAAATAAATTTAAAGCTTATTCTTCAGTCTATGGCTCAGAGAAGAAAATATGTGAACAAATAAATGTGAAAACCAGTGATTGAATGGGTCTTCAAACCCATATAATCTTTGATTAGAATATTGTGTCCGTCTTTTGGGAGGAATAAAATGTTGAACTGATTTCCCAGAAGTGTTTTACCCTGGTATCCTTCCAGAAAAAAAGAGATGAGCAGTCATTTTTCTGCCAGTGAGTCGATCAGACGGAAAGACAGTTAAAAAAGTAAATCAAAGTTTTTGGAAACAAACAATAAATTTAAGGCCAAAAGAATTTTTCAAAATTAATTTCGTATTTTCAATGACAGCTGTGAGCAAGGCGGTATGCTGAATCAGCAATCTCAATTTTGAGAGATATTACCTAAAGTTTAAGTCTTGGCAAATAAGATTTGAATCCTGGAATGGATACTTATTTTATCGAGTATGTTTCATATCCCTTGGTAATCAAATGGTTTGAGTCGCTCAGGAATGTCATTGTTTTGTATCAGGTTTCTATCAGTATATTCCTCTCAATTCACTGGTGATTTCAAGAGTGAGTTCACAAAAGTTTAAGCGAAGTCTAAATATATTTTTAGGGATAAATAATTAGTTTGGGATTTCACTCAAAACTCAATTCACTTTCAGTTTTAGACTTAATTTTCTAAATATTTGTTATATTTTTGAACAAAGTTTTCAAATTTGATTAGTTTTTGGATTATTCTTAAAGTAAATAAAACAACAAAATTATTATAAAATCCATTGAAAAATGGAGTCTTTGACAGAATGTGTCGTTTTATTCCCGACTCTATTACATCCAAAAATATTTCAGACATCACTTTCTATCATTAATTTATGTGTTTATAGAGCACAGACACCCAAACAGAGTTCAGACAAAGAAATTGGATTAAAATTAACTTTGAATGACTGATACAATGTTTGGAACTTATTTCAAATATTAAATCAAATTATGGACAGAATTTTGAAACTAATATCAGAAAAATTAAATACAAAAAAAATCAAAATAAAATCAAAAATTATTTCAAAGATAAGATTTCAAAATTCAAAAACAGGACTAAAATTGCTGAGTTTTATAACTTTTACCATTAAATTAAAGTGTTCAAGCTAATTTAATTAGGTCTTTGATAAGATTGAAAATATTTGAGATTTATTTTTAACAAGTTTAACAAGTTTTAATAAGTTCAAACTTTTTAGATTGAGAGTAGAAAACTAAATAGGATCTATGATTTAAGTTACTTAATTGAATTGAGCAAGTTCTTAATGCAAACATTAAATTTTTTTCTGAAAATAATTATCAATTTTTTTCTTCTTTGCTATAAATTCATAGAAAAATGTGAAGTAAGGAAAAAAAGTTCAATCGAGTGAACAGAATAAACAGAATAATGGCTTTTAACTTAATTTTCTCTCTCTTTTCAGTCGTTATTTTCAAGTGAAATGTTTGCCAAAAAAGACTTCTTATTTTAGCTAAACTTTTATAACATTCAGAGATGTTCAGAGGTGGGGGTTGTAAAAGAATTTACTATTGAGAAAAAATAGGGTCACTTCAAAAATTGAATACACAAACAATCGATTTTGTCCCCCCTCTGGACATCCATTAAAAATATGTGATATAAGAAGAGAAAAATAATTTACACAAAGTTTTTATTTGACTGAAAGTCGTTTGAGTAGAAAATGCGAACAAATTTTGATATTGGAATCAGATTTTTGGATAAATATTTATTCTCCCCTTTTATTATGATATAAATTATTCAAATTCGACACAGATTTATATGCAGTGCTTATTGTAATTGAGTGCAAGTATTACAATATGGAGAGTAATATAACTTATTTATTAATGATTTACTTTCTTCTCATAAATAAGATATCAAATAATATCTTAGACTTGAATTTATTGCCTAAAATTTAAATTTAGTTCTTGCAATAAAGCTGGGCTCAAAACTTATATAAGTAAGCGCAGAGTTTCTTGCAACTATTGAATTTCTTAGAGATATTGGGATTACTTGTATTGCACAAACTAAATGATTTTAAGGATGTGCTTGCTTAAATATGCTGCACGTTTTATTAAATCAATATTTTTACGTAATTTTTTCATTTCAAAGAATTTTCAAATTTCCAGGAAATACACAAAATTTGATCTATCTAAAATTAAAAATGGTACTAAAAGAGGTGAAACTAAAATTTTATAATAAATTTAATCAATGAATGAATTAATAGATTATATTAAAAAGCATTTAATTCTAAAATAAAACTCAATTTTGAAATATTTTTTAAAAATTTAAACTTTTTGGCGAATTTAAATTGAACAAATGAGTAAGGACTTTTTAATAACATACCGGGGAGATTCCATACTGAAATCGGATGTTGAGTGGGATGAATGTCTGGAAACGCCCATAGTAGGCACATAGCCGATATGACAGCGCACATTTTTGGCGGTAGTAAAGTAGCTGCGATTGTTTTTCTCGGGTCTGAATAGCATTATATAAATCTTCGGAAAAAATAGTAAAACTAAAGCAACGATTGCACTGAAACTTATGCACAGACAGAGAGTTATCACTTTTGCGTTGGAATTGAAATATATGGGAACGAATGCAATCCATATCACTAGTGTTGTATACATTGTAAAGCCTATGAACTTGGCTTCGTTGAAGTTTTCCGGTACATTTCGTGTCTTAACCGCATAGACGGTGCACATTGCAATCAGGAAAAAGTCGAAACCTAAAGGCGCTGTTATTCCTATTCACAAAATCAAATGACAGTTAATTAGTTTGGATTTCATGAAAAATGACGAATATTTGAGAGAAATACAGGAATTCAATGATAGCACTGAAAGATAAACAAATGATATGTCAGTCAAACTACAGATTCTTTTCATATAATATGATATAATATAACGATAGAAGCGGTGTATTCGAGAGTGTAATCAATAGACAATTACTTGTGTTGAGGGCCATCACTACTACATCTCATACATTATTCAGGTTCTTCCTGGATATAAATAAAGGATATTTTCTCTGCCATATTATGTTAGATGACAGATGTCTTCTTCATTTGATGATTAGCTATAAATTGTCTGTTAATGGTATCCCTTTTTCCGTCTGATTATTATCGATACTCTGTTCTGACATTTGGTTTATTTCACCGAAAAAACCAAAAGACATATTCAATACATTAGTTAAAAGGTTACGGCTTTTTATGCTCTGATTTCAAGACATGATGAATGTCTTCGAAACCAAACAGACATAGACTTAATTAGAGGATCACTTAAATCGGAGAATGACTTATTCTATTCTCTCTAAGTCTATACTCATCTAATCTAATCTAATGCTTTGATTTTTGCTGGAATCAAATTATTTTTGAAATGCTTTACATTTAATAGAGATATGACTCCTATTATCACAGAAGAGATTAGTTTAATATTTCCCACAATTAACGGAAATAATAGAAATCAAAATTAAATCCCTGTTTATGTCCGCAAAACAGTTCAAAAACATTTGATAATTGGATGAAAACCACATTTATTTGAGAAATGCTATAAATTGAGTGAATTTCAAGTACTCATTAGTCGATTAAAGACTTGATTTTGAAGAATTCAATCGACATTAAAAAGTCCTCTTATTTGAAATGTATTTCCATATATTTTTCAAGATTAAAGGGAAAGGGAGGAGAGTGTAGTCTTTCATTGAATTTCAATTTTCAATATTTAAAGTGAGTGAATACCTAAAGGCGTTGTATTGCAGATAAGCTCTGCCTTATTCAGAGTGGGATAGAAGTGCATCTTATCTGCCGGTTCTCTGACGAGCATAACAGCAATGATTCCGCACTCAATAGATATCAATAGAAAAGTGATAACCACTTGTGCCGTTCCAGACATGAATCGCGGCTTTTTGGTGATAATTCGTTTCTTAGAGCCGGCGAGGATTCGGGCGATACGATTGGTTTTGGTCACTAACGCCGCATACATTATGGCAAAACTGAGTCCGGGCAGCACTCGGGATATATAGCAGGTAGTCTTACTCGGTTTGGCCACCAATATGAATGTAGTTCCATGACATAAGAACATCCCAATCATTATCACATACGACAGCTCTCTGGTGGAGGCCTTCACATAGAGTGGCAAAAAAGAAATTTTTAGAAACTTTCTCACAAAATATTTTCAGAAATATTTCTCCACTCATTTTTTGAGAAATATTTGAGAAATTTGTGTTTTACTCAAGATTATCATGCTTCAATTATTTTAATATATTTATTTAGGTATAAAATGTTTGTTTACATAATATAAGTGTAAAAAGTAATGTAAATTAAACAAACGAAATACAACTACAAATAGAAAAATGTTAAACAATAAACTAGGTCTGAAATTAAAATTATCAATTAATTACATCCCATAGTACAGGCGTCTCATAGAAAGTAATATAAACTGTAAATTATTAATTAGCGTTTAAAATAATTGATTAATTCAACTAAATAATCATAAATAAAGTTATAATAAAGTTATTTTAAAAACGATAAGATTTTGTAATTATTGATTTGAAAAATATTTGAAAATATAACCAAATTGATTAATCATTTGGATTATTCAAATTCAAAAAATAAAATATATAGTCAATTATTACAAAAAAGAGTTAACATTAGTTTGATTGTTCGTCACTTTCAATATAAGAAATAGTTTTACATTATTTCTACATTAGTTTCTATGAGACGTCTGTCAAAATGACTCAGAATGACGTCCCATAGAGAGAAAGTTTTTCACTAATATTAATAATTTATAATTTATAGAAATATTTCTCCAAAAATTAGAATGTTTCTATTTTGGCAACACTACCTTGACAATTGGAGTGTCATTATGTCTTATGAAGACAACCATCGCGAAGAATGTCATAATAAAGCCCAGACATGCGATACCCATCGCCACCAATGAAGTAGTTTCGTTCCACTGAAGGTATTCGATTGGGATCTGATTACAGCCTAAATACACAATAATTGGACTTTCATTACATCTTTTGTAACGACATAACAACCAAAAGTCAAAATCACATTCAGAGATAAATAATAGGCTCTCCAACAAAATTCTCCACAAAAAAGAAAGGGATGAATACAGTGCTCATTATTAACACAATTTATGACCGAATACTATATATATCTATCAAATTATTTGTGAGATTATTATCGAAATATTTTCACTTTTTTTCAATCATTTGGAGAGTAATAGAAATAAATGTCAACTAATTTTGTAACTATTTTTCACTTCTAATCGATTTAATCATTTAATGAGAGACCAAAAGATTGAGATAAGAAGTGTCTAATGAATGTTGTGATTAATTACCCGTGAGATTGTCGTTCGGCCACCAGCCCAAAGGACACGCCTGACAGGTGTACTCATCTAATAAATATTGATTTTCACGACAGGGAACACATATCCAACAGCACTTCACTGAATCGCTTTGAATATTCTGCAAACGAAACAAAATATCAGTGTCTAAAAGCAATTAAATTAATAATTAGGTTTTATGCTGTGCTCTACCAAAACATAGGATCTGATTATTTATTGAAATCAATTGTAACCCAAATAAACATAGAATTGCTCTAAAATTAGGAGAGAAATCATTAGCCGACTCTTTCCCTCAAATTATCCGGTTCTAAAGTCAAATGTGTTTTTGGTTTTCATCCACTCTTATTATATACATATAGGAGGAACGGAAAGGACAGGCTTTCCAAGTGATTTGAGATAAGAAATTAGTGACCAATCAGTCGAACGAGAAGTTTATATATTAGACTAAAAGTACTTCAATTTACTAATGAGTCCCTCTTTTCTTCAATAAAATATTTAATAGAATTGATGTCTATTATTGGCAAAGATTAAGATTAATGATTATGTTTTACATTTGGTTTATTTACATTAAAATTGAAAACTTTTCATTAATTAATCAGTTATTTTAGAGAAAAAGCACCAAAGAAAGAATGGAGCAATCTGAGCAGAACCAATTTATACGAATCATCTTTTTATCATTTATTATTGAATTGAAATGAATGGTATCATAAATAATAAAGATATAAATCTTATGTCGGAAAGAATGAGAGCAATGGTAGACAAACCGAATCAAAACAGTTTTGCTCTTTTTTCTTACTCTACAGAATATATTCTTGGAATTATTCATTCAAATATCTATCTATAGTTTGCATTGCTTTGAGATAAAAGTTATGTATTTTTGGCTTTTATTCAGTATTTTGTTCAACAAATTTATTCACTTTTCTTGAAATGAAATATTTTTTTTCTTTAAAAAATTCAATTCATTTGAATATTTCCTTTGAAATTGAATTAAAATTGAATTAAATTGAATTAAAACATCCAAAAGAAGTAATAAAATTTTTATTATCTAATAATAAAACTGGTCTTTGAATAGAAAACAAATTTCATTAAACTTTTTGGCCAAAAGTGTCCTCAAATTTATGAGATTAAAAATCCATTCAGAAAAGTCTAGAATAAAACAGATTTAAAACAATCTTGGTTAAAAACCAACAAAACAAACATTAAAAAGGGGATGACATATAAAAAGGTATAATTAAAGTCTAGATTTATTATTTAAAAACAAAATAAATATGACTTTGAAGTCGGGACAAGAAATAAATTATAGCGAAACTAAATGATAGGATTTTCACTCCATTTCGCAAATTCTATATAATATTTGAAAAATTGATTTATGAATTTCAATGATAAATAGCCGTTCAAATGGTGACACAGTGTCGGCGCTCAGCACTCATTTGCATCATTGGTTTGCATCTGTTTTAATATTTTTCTTCTCGTGTTTAATCATCGATTTGACGGATAACATAAGACATGTTTTTTGTTTGGCATTTAAGACAACCCTTTGCATCGATTGACTAAAAAACAATTTTAACTAAAGTCTGTCACATATTCTGTCCAAAAAATGGACGCAAATAAAGTCGTTTCCTTTGAATCGCTATTCACTTTGATTTTAAATTTCAAATTTCTGAATTCAATTGGGTAAGTAAAATCCCATTTTTGTGCTAGATCCAATTGTTATGCTTTTAGTGCTGAGCCATACAAATAAGTGAAGAAAAGTTTGATAAAAATTCGAATTACTTTTAAATTTATTTTTTTGTTAAATAAAAATCTTTTCACTTTTTTCAATCAAATTGAGTTTAAGTAACAAATGCTTACCTTTGCCTGTCCTCTGGGACATGGCTTTGAGCAAACGGACTCAGGTGGTGTGCCATTGATTGCAATCAAAGGCCACTGAAAGGGTCGGAATAATTTAAACTCCCCGCCACTAATCCAAGAGCCGACGTGAATGTAATCGTATTCTGTGGCAGATATTCGCTGATAATTCATAATATCGTATCTGAAAAATTAAATTATTGGCCAAATATTTCAAACAATTGTATGATTAGGAAAAATACATTAAATTATATTCCGGTTCATTTCGGAATCGGAAAATATTTTGGTTGAAAATTAATAAATTGAACGGAAATTAAATAAATCATAACTTTGTTGTTCAGAATAAACAGAATAATAGCGGAAATGCATTAAAACTTTTAAATTAATTTCCATTTGTTTTAAAATTCAATTTATTGCAGGATGAGAAAGGAAGAAGAAAAAATATCGAGCTCTACTGCAAGTATTATTAGAGGGGATGGTATGAATGATGACTACCTTCCGGGTGGGTCTCCGTTTTCGTCAAACATAACGGTTTCATTGTCCCAAACGAAGCTCACATTCATTAAGTGCTGCAGAAAAATGGAGCCATTGACGGGAAACATCTGAGAGCACAGGCCAGTCGTGTTGGGGCACTGAGACTTTTGCATATTATGAAGACCATAGGCCATCGTTAAGATAGCCTTCTTCACGAACGCCATTTTTGTGTCCTGTTTATGCTTACTATCCTTAAGACTCTCTTTTCCTAAAGAAATCAAATCCAATGAAAAATTCATTTTTCAGATTAAAAATCTTTTTTAATAACTTTAGTCAATAACCCATTTGTCAAATGTCAGACATATTGTCGTTTATTTGGGATCTAATTTATAGCAGATATCTAGAAAAAGGATCAGGTATAACATAAATAAATGAAAAATTGATTTAAAATTTGATCATTTCATTAAAATACTATCTTTAAAAGGGTTTTGATATAATATTTTTGATATATAACTTATATTTCTTAGCTATAGTCCCCATTAGATGGAATCATCTGGGTGATTGATGGTGAGTACATTTTCTTAACATTTTTTTTCATATTTATGTTCACAAATGTTATTATTTAGAAATTCTGATAAATATTTAATAAAATTCTTGAGATTGAAACCAGATTTTAATCTTTTTTTTAAAACTTATGACACGTAATTTAAGAATCTTGCAACAAAGAACATGCACACTTTCTATTATTATATGACCCTTACATAAAAGTCTCCGATAAGTAGTCTTTTGAACAATTTTTTAATCCATCATAATTTAAGCGCAAAATACTAATTCATTTTTAATTATAAAATCAATAAATAATAATAAAAACTGAAAACTAGAAAATGAACTCAAATTTTATTAATGATTATTAGAAAAGAAGTGATTTTCACCACTGATTCGGAATCTTTTCTTTGGATCTCTCATTGAAGAAGAAATGCGAACCAAATAATAGTTATGAGTAAACTATTGTATGTTTAACTCAACCGTGAAAAACGTCTTGTGCTCTACTATTAAATTACTGGTGGCTTTCCCATTGCCACTATCCTTAGCTGAAGGACTTTCCGAACACAGAATGAGTCAAATAAAGAATTAATGGCAGAAAAAAGTAAAAGAAGTTTCGATTTCAATGATTAATGTTTTGTTGTAAGAGATGGAAAAGTTCTCCACTTAGTCGGCCGCACATCCCAGTCCTCTCTATTTGAGTGCTGGCAAACAATCTGAGTGAGTCTAAAACCATTGCCATTCAATTGAATCATGAAATTCACTTTTAAAGCGTTTGCCTCAAAAGTAAACCTGACTTTTCTCTCACACGAATCCAAATATACAGCCCCTATATATATATAAATATATATAAACCAATATATATCCTATATTTTATTGCAAGTTGTGTTCAATCAAATCTTTATTACTAAACCAGAGGTATAATAAAGCCAGGGATGTGAAAGGGAATGAGCAGCCTTTAATCCCCCTGGTAATCGGATAAGAAAAACCCTTAAAGATTTACCAACTAATCTAAGCAGAAAACAATGAGAATGATAGTGTTGGCCCCTCCACATCCCTGTTCAAAGCAATTTCCATGAGTAACAATTTCTTAGTTCTGTGTAAATGTTTGAAAAAATATCGATAAAAATAAATACAATTCTTAAGAAGAAAATAAGAGTTTTGTATTTAATCCCGTGATTTAAGACATCGTTTTCTTTATGTTTTATCGCTTTTATTACAAAAGTCTTAAAATAAATACTCTTTTTATTGTTCAAAACTCACTTAAATTATTAAATATACTGAAAATGAGAATATCTTATCTGATTCTCAAAAGCATTTTCAAACAAAATACTCTTTGTTTTGATTAAGTTTTTGGGCAAAAGAATGATTAAGTTTTTCTAAAAAATGAAATCTCTTTAAATTTAATCGACAAAAAGACAAACAAATAACCAAAATATTCTAGACATATAAAACTATGGATTTTTTTTATGTCATAACTATTTATATAAATTATCATAAATATAGAGATCACTGTCTGTTGAATCAGAAATCAAAAGTGTATCGACTATTTTCAGTGCAATGAAAGAGAGACTCATTTTTTCAGTTACTAAAAGCTGTCGTGAATTTAATATTGATGTATAAGAAAAGCAAATATTCTCCACATATCTAATAGAAAACGAATGATATTTTTTCTTTACATTTCTCTATTTTCGTTCTCTGTTTCCGCTCACAACTGATAAGAACTATATTTTTGATATAAATCCACTAAATTCAAGTAAGATTACCAAGGTGAGATACCAAAGTATTCTACTTTCAAATAATTTTCGCTTTGAATTCTTCCTGGAATTTATCGCTTGATTATTATACTTGATTCAATGTTCACATATTTCACTTTATTTCACCCTGTGCTATATCTATAACCAGTTAAAATTCAAATGAAATTGATATAAATAATTATTAGCTTTCATGTGATGTATAAACTATTAATTTGATTAAACTTTTCCATCAACTGATGAAAATTTTGCTGATTATTCTCGAATTAATCAAATTATAAAAGGGGACAGCTATTAAAATATTCATGGAATTCTTTCCACTTGAAATTCAAGCCAAGAATATGCTGAATATGCATTGAATATTTTCAATATATTGTTGGCTGTGCAGCACATGTTGTTTGTTGTGGTAATGGTCACAAACATTTTATCCAAAAATACACTCAAAGAAAAGCTTTTTATTCAATTTTGTCACTATTATAGCAAAGGGGAGAGCACTCAATCAAATTAAATTTCTTAAAAACCAAGCTTCTATTGAGAAAAGCCTATTCTTTATTCAGTTATAAACTAAGTATAGAGAGAATGGCCACAAACATATTCGTGCAAAACTTGAAAATGGTTTGGATTTGCATCAAATGCCAAACAAAATAATGGTTGACTTCATTTTGTAACTCAGTTTATAAGTATTTGAATTTTTGTAACAAAACTGAGCAAAAAGTTTAATTACATAATAAATTCGACTCATTCTGTCCTAATGAACAAGTCGTGCACTTACACAAAATCAGTGACTTTGAGCCCTAATTAATTGCAAATTGACTCGAGTTTCACAACAAAAAAACAGGAGTTCCAACAAATTTAATGTTTGATATTTCATATTATTAATGAACTAAATATAGATTTTCATGGATTAAACTTTAATTTTTAGACATTTGACAAACTTTATATGACGTACCTGTGCAGGGCTTGGTATAAATTTTGCCATTAGAGTGCTTGATGATAGTGCCGGTTAGGTTCTGAAGGCTGCACTCGAACCTGGATTCCCAAAACTCTCTAAACCAGGGATTTCTTGTATTATTCACTGGATTTAAATTGAAATAATATTCATCGAAATCGTCGACATATGGCGAGAATATTCGCACAGATAGTCCACCGACCGCTTCCTCTTCTAAGTCCTGAACCACATCAGGTCTGTCAGACCAGCCGTCGCTTTAAAATATTTTTAAAATAAGAACACTTTAATAAAAAAAAATCAATAAAAACAAATGTCTAGGAATGTGAGGTCTGGCCAAACATTTCCACAGATAAAACACGACCACTTCTGAACAGTACATCAGTAAAAACATTTTGTTTTTATGTTTTTTTTGAGGTTTACTTCAAAGCATTCTTTTATTTCTCTTAACTTTCAATAAAAATATTTTTGAAAAAAGAGAGAAAAGCGGAGAAAATATAACTTAAAGTCAAAGGAATTCCTCTAATTTTTTCTCGATTACAGTCCTATTGTTAGTTGAAATTGTCATTTGAAGAGAGACTTTACTTTTGCTCTGACTTAAGATTAATGACTTTTATGAATGGCTTCTAAAACACAATTTAAAACACGAGTCGAAAAATTAATCTTCTGTGAGACCAATAATTTTCTGATGGCTTTCCCTCTAAAGCACTGATCGATTTGTTACAAGATTTCTGCGAATGTTTGTCAAAGAGTGTGAAAAATTAATTTTAAGCTCAGCTGAAACTCTTTGGACAAAACCCACGTCTAAACAGTTGTCACCAATTTTAGAGACATCGATATTTTCACGACTCAAATGCCTTTAACTCTAAATACATATTAGGGTTCGCTTCTATTCACTGATCACTTCATTGAATGACTTCAATAACTGCAAGTGTCATAACATTGGACTTCCAATGGGATTTTCTTATCTATTCTGTGCTCATTCATAGAGTAATGAAGATAAATGTTTTGCCAAATATATGACTAGTTTTGTATTTTTTTAAGTATACTTTCATTTATACAAAAGTATATATAATTTATGCTCTTTTTATCTGAAGAAAAAAATGTTTCTTTCAATTGATGTCATCCGAGACTTAAATTTTTAATAAAAATATAATAAAATTGCAATAAAATATCGTGACTTTGATTTTCACAATTTTAGTTATATTTTAGTTATATATTTCTTTGACTCAAACGAATCGCAAATAAAATATATTTCATGAGATATGAAAGCAATGTTTGAGAAATTTAATAATTTTGATGCCATACCTGCCTACAAATAGGAACTCCCCAGATACTTTTAGACGTCTGGTGGCTTTGAGGAGGGCCCTCACTGTCATGCCTTCACAAAAACAGGCCACTACTCGAGCACTTTTATACGGCTGAAGATTTTTAATAACTTCATCAAAGCGTTCGTCGTCTCCAGAACTGGGAGCAGATTCTGTGTAAGCAATACATATACCAACGTCTTGTGCCAACCCCTTGAATATTTCCATTAGTGAACTGCCATAGTTTCCTAATTAAAAAAACATTTATTTGTGTCATAACGGGAAATAATGGTCAGCATTAGTCTCCGAGTTTTTTCCCTATTCCCTTTCATTCCATTTCATTCCCTTTACTCCCTTAAAGGGATTGGAATGGGATTTAAAAAAAATTAAAGTAAAGGGAGCAGGAAGGGAATGAGTTTTTAGAGATTTTCGAAGCCTAATCAGCATTTCATTTGTTTGTCAAATGATTATTAGGTGTGAAACCAAAATACTCTTTTAAGGGCACAACTCATCACAAAATCGATTCAGTAATTGTCTTATAAATTATTAATATATAAAATATTTTATTTAAAAGAATAGTTAACAGCCTATGTGTTGCGCAATCCGGCAATACTCTCATGTTATACAGTCATGTGTTATTCAAGTATATCCTGTTTGTCTTATAGATGATGAAAGGTCTTTTTCTCAAAAGCAGGGATCACCACGTTCCGAGATTTTAGGGGGGATATAGGGGGACTTTTCAAAAAAAATTTAGGGTAGATTTTTTAAAAAACGCTCAAAATGC
>JAQFZI010000015.1:0-34969 GCA_034695605.1 Eupelops occultus | reverse complement strand
CTCTCTCTCTCTCTCTCTCTCTCTCTCTCTCTCAAATTAAACATCCTTGTTCTAAACGAAATATACTAGCCTTCATATAATGTGAATTAAAAAATTGTTCAAATGATGAAACATTTATAGAGTTTTATATAAAATTGAGTGAATGAGCAACATTTTATTTTAAGCTCAATTTAATGAGAGCCAAGATAATTTAGTTTTAAAAAATATTAAAACCTAATTAGCAAGCAGTTATCTACTGGAAATCCTCTTTTGCAATGAAAACCTTATTTATTCTTTCATTTATATCTAGATAAAACTGTCCAAAGTATTAAAAATTAACCCTTATTTAAGATTAAGACATTAATCTGAATATTATTTTGAATGCAATAATAGATTAATAGTTAAGTCAATCAATAGATAAAAGAAATCAATTTCTTAACAAATCATTTGAAGGCATTAATTAAAAAAATTGAAGGCAAATAGAAAATTGTGATTGGAATAAATGTTCCTCCTCTATACTCCTTTGCACATGTCTGTATGTCTATGTGTGTGTTGACTGCCTGCTTGTCTCTAACATTAAGGTATATAATATAAAAAAGAAGGTCATCGGGTTTGCAAATATAATTTGTCGTCATTTTTACATTTACTCTAATATTTCTTTGTATTTAATAGTTAATAGTTTATCGCAATTTCCCATTAAATCAAAAAAGAAATGTAAAAAATAAAATTTAATAATTTCAACAAATTCGCATTAACTTGCTTATATCATAATCAATTGTTGTGACAATTGCATTGATTTTAAAGGTGAGTGCATTTGATCGTTATTCTTATTAACAAGATAATTTGTAATTTCCTGCTAAAACTCTTCTTTAGATACCCTTAGAGATAATGATTTGCTGGCTCAATACAAAACGCCTCATTATCTTGGTCATATTATAGGTATGAATTTTTTTTTAACAATCTCTCAAAACGATAGACTTAATGATTTGAAATTCAATGCCCTTTAAATAGTTTTCATAATATTCTCGGAATTTTGAGTTATATTTAACGTCAATTGACTCTCAAACACATTATATTTTATTACCAAATCTGTTGTCAAACCTTTTATTTAAGAAAAAGAAAATATTCTTCTGATTCACACTTTATTATAAAGAATTGTAAAATGAATTAAGAAAATTAGGAAAATATAATAGTCTTCTACTCTGTGACCAAAACATTTTTTATAGCCATTACGAAAATAATGATTATTAGTTTAGTTTAAAGTTAGGAAATCTCTCTCTCTCTCTCTCTCTCTCTCTCTCTCTCTCTCTCTCTCTCCCCTCCCTCCCTCTCTATCCCTTTCTCTCGAAATAGCTTTCAATAGAATAGTTTATTTCAAAATTCTATGAAATTATTTGTAATGTTTTGTGTGTATGAGTGGGAAAGGGCTGTATATATAAATAGTGGTTTGATGTGAAAGTATTTTTATATGTTTAACTTTTAGAGTATCGGTAAAAGTGTTGGGAAACCAGTTGTCTGTTGGAGTGGTTGGCTTTAGAGACAGTTTGACGACAAGAGAACTACTATTACTGCGATTACAGCACAGCCTAACAGCACCTCTACATTGAGATTACAATTATTGTAAAAATATGGAAAATAATGAAAACTCAAAAAATATTATGAATTTAAATAAAAAAGTCGTTTCAATCAAAAGTCAAACACTTAATGACAACAGAAGAGAGAATCGGAAAAGTGTTTCAAATTCTTGTGATGACTTCAAATCTAAAGCCGGTGCCGATCATCGAAAACATTGCAAATCCGATGACGTCCTCCATGTGATCGATGGTATGAAAGCACGTATTCACCAATTGCTCGATGAAACCAATCAATTGAAATACGAAAACAATGAATTGAGAAAAAGGTTATTCAATCAGTGATTTTGATTTATTGTTTTTAAGTTTATTCCGAGCCTTTAGTTCTTATAATTTTAAAGTTTGTTAAATAAGTATAAAATATTTTTTCAATATTTTCTTAACTTGATTAAATTTTAAAATTTATTAACTATTTAATAACTTAGTCAATCATTTAATTCTAAAACCAATTAATTTTAATGTTTTCTTTATTTTCCAATATTTTAACGAATTTTAATCCAAATAATCAAAAAATTGTTTTCAATAATTTAATGACAATTTTATTAGTATTTAATTTGAAAATCTTATGATTTTTATTCTTAAAAATCTTGTAAAATATTCTGATTATACTAATTAAAAAAGATAAACTTGATCAAACAACTAAATATTAGTAAAAATTGCAGTGACCATTGATATCATGTGATTATCATATGACCTGAATCTATGTACTATTAATCTGTTATATCATGCAATCATGAAATGTTCAAAGGTTAAATAAACATTTGTCAATCAATAGTTGTAAAAAAACATTTAAAATTGAAGCCATATTTTTATTATTCCTCACAAACGAAATTAGGATTATCTTGCAAAAAAACTGTGTATAACAAGGAAAGTTTATTCATTCATTGAATTCAAAGTCAATTTTGTCTACTTTTACTCATAATTTATTAATATTTATCATAAAAATGATAATTAACTTATAATAAATACAATGACAAGTGGTTACTGTCATTTATAAATTATATAGTAAATAATATCATGGTATATTAAATATTAAATGCGAATAAAATATTAATATTTTTCTGTAAAAACAGTTTTCCTTAAATTATTGAATGAGTGGTGAATAATATATTTTGAATAAACCATTAGAGAAAATCCGCTTATTCTTCAATAAACAATTTGTGATATATTTGAAGGTTAATTATCATGGAAATTTTTTATGGGTATTCATGAAGTTTCCAGTTTAATTGAGTTGAGTCAATAATTATAAATTTCTTATTTAATCTAATAATTTCTAAATAAATTGAATATTTTTTTAAAGAAAGTAATTGCTATTTAGTAGCAGGGTCATCACAGGGGATTAGAAGAATAGTATATGCCCTTCTAGCAGAAATACCCGAGGAAAAATCCAGTGTTTTCTTTGTATCGCTAAATAATAGAAACTAGATAAGTCTAAATTCAGTTAAATTAAGCAATTTAAACTTGATATAGTATAAATTGCTACAATTTTCAACTGTTCCCACTTGATTATCCTTGATAACAAATTTGAAAATTAATTTATGCCAATTTTCATCCCAAACCAATTAACTAGTGTTGATTTGACGGAAATCTTGATTATTAAGGACATTTTTATATAAGGTTTAGAAAAAGCAAAAATAAAAAAGTTTATTAATAATTATAAACTGTTTTATACCAATCATAACATGAGTTTGAATTTTATTTTTGTCGGGCGTTTTCATTGAACATTCAATAATAAACTCGGTTTTAAAACATTAATTATCTTTCAATTACTTATGAAAAATAATTATTGAAATCAACAAAAATACATTTAAACTTTAAATTCATTAAATTCTATTATTTATGTAAATATGTATTGCATGCTGAAATCAGCAAATTATTATCAACATGAACATTTATGACTTATAAATTTGAATTTCATTTCAAAGTACTTTTAAATGAAAAGGAAATTCACATAAATTTTAAAAAAATAAATGAAATGATTTCTAAATAGAAATTGATTTTAAGGATTAATTTTTTGTTTTAATTGAGATTTCATTTTAACATTTATTTAATTGATTGGTTAAATAAATATTATCAAGGAAAAAGAGCTTAGAAATTTATACTGACAACTTGTCATTTTAAAATGGGCCTTCATGAAAGTGTTAAATAAACCAAGAATACTTTGCTAAATAATGAAGTATCATTTAAGCAATGTAAATGTAAAATTAATTGATCAATGACGTATAAATGAAGTGAATAATGATTAAAAAGTTTTATTATGAAAAAATCAATTTAGTTGTGAAGGATATAATATAGAGTTTTGGTCTTTTTATGGAGTTCTTAATTAGTAACTAAAAAATATTCTTGATTGAAATACTGTTATTCCAAATAAAAATCAACTTCTCTATTGTGTCCCTATTATTCTGAATTTTGATGAGTTATTTGATTGCTTCTCTTCTTAATTTGATGCTTAAATGACCTTTCTCATAGTTGTTTAGTTCTTTGTGTATAACTGTACCTTGGACACAATAGTAGAGAGTTAGCAATGCATAAAAGGACAAAATGTGTGCAAATGTTGTGCAGATAAATTCATTCAATTTTGGTGTCACTTCTTATTTTCATTTTCATAATCTTTTTTGTTTAAAACTTTCGAATACTATTAAAGTTATGATTAGCTAAGTTTGGATCTGAACCTATTCCTCCATTTGGTTGGATTTGATGGACATTATTATTATTATAACCATGTTGATTTCCTCCTCCATTCAAGCCTTGAGGATATTGATTATAAAATGGTTGTTGACCAGGATATCCTTGTTGCTGTTGGTATATTGGTTGATGGACATTATGTTGAGGCAAGTATTGGGGATGAGATGCATACTGTTGTGGGTATTGTGGATATTGTTGTTGCTGTGGGTGCTGTTGAACAACAAACTGCTGACCAAAATAATTGGGATCATATTGTTGGGGGTAATATTGAATTGGCTGCTGAAGATGCTGTCCATATCCCTGTCTGACCCCAGGATTATTATTATTATTATTATATAAACCTGAAATAATAATGAATTTATACAAGGATCAATTTTGCGCTAATATTGGACAGCATTTACCTTGTGTTGAACTTAAATGTTGTTGAACTGGTTCTTGGTTTTTATACCTTGGTTGTACTTGAGCAATAGAAGGAATCAAAGGAGAATTTGGTTTGACCTGATTCACTTCAATATCATCGTCATATTTGACTCCGGAGTCTTTGAGAGGTCTATTCTCTTCCAATTCTGGACTATATTTAAGATTTGGTTTGTTTACTGAATCGGTTGATAACGTTGTCTGAGGGCTCTCTTGTGCTCTCTGTGCTGTTTTGGGTTCATCACTTTCTGCACTGCCTTCTTCTTCTTCCTCAGGTCCATAGTCTTCGTCACCAATTCCATAGTCATAGTCCTGATCTTCAATATAAACACTTATAAATATTATGAAAATTAACCACAAAAATAAATGTAACCTTCTTCTTTGTCAGTTTCCTTTGGTCCATCATGTTGATTTTGCTGATTAATATCCGACAAATTCTTTGGCGACTCATCCTTCAAACCTTTAGTCAAAAGATTCGATAAGTCTTTGTTTTCATCTCCAAGTTGTGAACGAATTGCATCTCAAATAATAAAATTAAAATTAATTTGAAATCAAATTATATAAATTAAATGAATTAAATTACTGGCAATTATGGGATTTCTTAAAAGCCATGGATTATTGATAATTTGTTTTGTTATCTCTGGATTCTGTTCCGCCAATAGACGAAGTCGAGGGTTATTTTTAAGTAAATTTGAGATACGTTCAGAATCAGAACTATTTGATGATTGTTGAGTGCTTTTCGTAGTATCTTGGTATTTATTATTTCTATTACTTTCATTAAATTCTATTTTTGATTCATTGTTAAGTTTTTTATTAGTTTTTTGCTCTGAACCGAAGAATTCATTAATAGATGAATTTGTTTTATGGATTGAAGTGTTATTTTCATAATTGATTGCATCGAAAGGCTTCGGCTCTTTTGTCGATTCATTAGTTCTAATGAATTGAATTGAAATGACTTCAATCAAAACAATTAAAACCACTTTAGATATCATCTGTCAAAACATTAAAATAATTAAAACAATCATTATTTTTGGAATAAAACTGTTGGGGGCAAATTTTTGGACCCCAGGGGTATCAAAGTAGGGTAAAATGACAGGTTTTCCTCAACATCCTAGAGAATATTTATTAAGTGAGTAAATCAATATAAACATGATAGTCTAGTTGCATTGGCCATACATAATGTAGCCTTTTTAAGTGAGATAGTAAGGTTAGATAGATAAAATTGCCTTATTTAGTCTCGAATGGCAAGATGAATTTGATAGTTGTTAAAAAATTGGTGGCATCTTTTCTATTAATAAATTGAATTTAAATATTTGTAACTTACCTTAACTTATAGTTTAATCAATTAATTATTTGAAACTTTAAAAGAATTTAATTCACTTCTTCTACGATCGTTAAAACAGTTTTATGAACAGACACAATTCAAAAAACTTTAAGACATTCTTAGTTTAACAAAAACTGTGGGTATAGTTACAATAATTAACTTGGTCTCCACTCAAATGTTAATTACTGAATTAAATTTTAAAACTTTTGTCCAGTAGTTTATATGTATATATTTTTTTTTAATTTTTAATTTTATTAACATTTGATTGAAAAGAGAAAGTTTGTATGAAATCCTTGACTGACTTATTCTGAACTTTTCACAGATTTTTATTTAATATCAAATATTTTTATCAGATATTCAGTGAATTATTGCATTTTATTATTATTTAAACCGACTTTAATATTATGTAAATCCGGTTTTATTAAAGTAATAACAAAAGATTTAATTGTTTAGTAATTTTCATATTAAGACAGAATGCTAACTACAAATGTATCTCCTTTTTGAAAACCAGTACTTAGACATTATTTGGGAAATTAAGTCTATTATTCAAAATTAGATTTATTATCTAGGAAATTATCACATTTTATTTTATAAAAAAAATTCTTTAAATATAGTTGTTTATGAAATTAATTAAAAACCAACAAAAAAAGACATAAATCGGAAATATATCCAATAATTTTATAAAGGGATTGTATGTTTACTTCTCCAATTGAATCAAAGTCTTCATTCTGAGCTATTAGGTCAGATCACCAAAGAATTAACAGACATGCTAATTCAGTGATAACAGTTGAGCAGATTTTATAATCAAACCTTTTGCTAGATTTTAATTTAGAGCTAATGGACTCTCATTTAATAACAAATTCTTAAAATTAAGATTTTGTTTGTTTGTAAGAACTAATTAAGAAGAAAATTTAACTAAAAGAAACTAGATTTTAGAATCATCTGGTGAGTTAATATCTGTAATTTGAGAATGGTCAAGTTAATGTTAAAAATTAAGAACAACCCTTTTCAATTTAATGCAAATTATTTCCTAAATTGCTAATCGATTTTTTGAAGGTTACAACTATTATAACATTTTTAAGTCTTAGGAAAGGCAATAACAAAATTCTTAATATTTTTCAATTATCCTCGCTCCATTTTGTTAATAAATAATATTTAATAATGTAATATATTTAAATTTTAATTTTTGTAGACATTTATTCTTTTTGTTATCTAATATTTTCAGCCAAAACCGTAAGTACTTTAAGAAAATACATTGTTTTGCAACAATTATTGCTATAATTGAGACTCAAATCTAATTATTGTTGAATACAAGTCACCAAAAATGTACTTTCTCTCAAAACTTTAAGGTAAAAGTAACACCCAAAAGTCTACAGGGCAAACCCCAATTTTCGACAGTAAATGACACTGAGAACTCAATTTACAGTCTATTAAGTGTTTATACAATTGTCTCAATGCATAAAATTAAGTAATTTTTTTAAAATTTCAGTTTTAATATAAAATTCAAAAAAGAGTTGTAATTAAAAAAATAAAGTTTTTGATTAACAAATGATTTCTTTTAAAATGAATATATCTTGAAAACATAAATAAACTAGTTAAAACCTACAATAGTTCTAAATAACACTTAAGATTTTCAAAGGCTTAAAAATTTGATCACAATCCGGTTGGTTCGGTAGGATATGAAAACTCTTTTATATATGTATTCCTGTTATTAATGATTAAAAATTGAAATATTTATGAATAAATGAATTGACAGTATATATAAAGTGGGGGTATATTTCCTTTACATGTCTTATAAAAATAAAACAAAATATAAAATCTTAGGCAGAAATCCTAAAAATATGGTGTCTTAATTAAAATAGGATCATAATCAAAAACTTTTGATCATTTAAAGTGAGTCCTATTTAATGGTTTAATAAATATGACATAAGATGAAGGATTTTAAAGAAAAAATATTACAAAATATATTGAAATTTTGCTCAATTTTTAAATAAGGGCTGTCCTCTAAAATCATTCCCCGGATGTCATAGATTTCACAGTAATTTAAATTTCAATATGAGTTTATGTCTGTAGTAATTCTTAAGGGCCGGAACGTCGCTCTATTGATCTGAAGACAGGCACAACTTGATTATAAAACATTATATATATGGTGGGGGCCAATGTCACTAACTGGACAGGCTCTTTCCAAAGCTCAGTCAATTTGATTTTGTAAACTTTGTTAAGTTTAATAAGAAGTTCAGTACTTGAAGTATATGTTTAGAGTAAACGACTTAATTGTTTTCGTTTATTTGTGTTGTTCTCACGTAAAACACATTTTTTTTAATCTTAAAGAAAAAAGTTGACGAGCGCTCTGACAGCAGCGCCGGTGTCATCGACTCAGACATAGACCAAGGAATATATTGGTGTCTATTCTTTTAGAATTCATTTATTATGAACATAAAAACGGTATTTAATTTGATTTCACTTCAAGTGCCTGAAAACTCTTTATTATTTGAATTAATAATTGTGTGAAAAAAATTAATTATTTAATAAAAAAAAATATAAATAATTTTATTATAATTACAGATAATTTTAATCGCAATTGTATTCAATTTACAATCGATTATATCCGCCGATGAATCCCAGTCTGATTTAACTGCAGCTGAGTCTGCTTATGGAGGTAAAGGAGGTGGTGTAGCAGGGGCAGCTGCTGGCAAGTTCGCTAAAGGTGGTGTAGCAGGAGGTGTCGCTAAAGCGGCCGGTGCCGCTGGTTTCGGAGCAAAAAAAGGGGGCAAAAAAGGTTTGTAATCCTTTAAAATAAGACATAATAGTTTTCAAATGGCTTTTGGTACAGGTTTTGCTGCAGGAGGTGCTAAAGGAGCAGGTGGCTTCAAGAAAGGTATAACAAAACATAGCTTTCTTATAAACTAGATCTCAATTTAAAATTTTCGGAAATCAGGAGCTGCGGCAAAGGCAGGAGCAGCTCTTGGCAAATTTGGTAAAGCAGGATTCAAGAAGGCTGGCCTTAAGAAAACATTTGCTGCCGGACATAACAAGAAGTTCGCTAAATTGGCAATTGTCTCAACTGACCAAGCATTTAAAATCGGAACTATTAAAGGATTCGCAGCATCTGGTGGTAAAGCCGGTGGTATTTTAGCCAAAAAAGGAGCGGCCAAAGCAGCAGGTGCTGCTGGCTTTAAGAAAGGTGGAAAATTCGGTAAAAAAGGATTTGCAGCAGCAGGAGCAGCCAAGGGGGCTTTCAAGAAAGGGGCCGCTGGCAAAAAAGGCTTTAAGAAGGCCGGTGCTTTCGGCGCTGCAAAGAAAGCTGGTAAAAAAGTTGGCGGAGTTGGAGGACTGTTTGGCTAAATACTACCTGAGTAACACAATCTTGGCCATTTTCTTAATTTTAAGCAATTTAAGTTTAATTCAATTTAAATAATTCGCAAAAGTCTCGAATTTGTGATACATTTTATCCAAAAATTTTATGAATTTATTTATAATTTTATTTATTTGTATTTTTAAAAAACATATTCTCTTCAAAAGCTCTGACGAAATAAAGTTTTCTATGCATTCAAATTGATTTTACTTTAAATTTAAATTTGATAAACAAGGTAATCATTAAGTATTAAACTAGGTATATAATTGTTTTCTTTGAAACATGCCTGGTCTTTTATACAATTTAAATTGAATGAAATATCTTCTATTATTTTGATTTCATTCATTTGTGGCATTCAGTAGAGGAATCAAATAGAAGTGAAATTGTTGTAAGTCTTCAAAAGCCTTCCTTTCAATTGTTTGAATCTTTTGAAGGACTTTCTTTCAAAGCATTTCCAAGTATTGAAATATTTTGTAAAAAATAATTAGTAAACACTCGTTAAATATTACAAAACCTTTTATTAAATTGTTGTCACTTATATACAAAGTTTAAAACGGAAAAATCAATAATTAACATGGTGAATAAATAAAATATTCACAATTCAAACCAAAGAAATATTTTTTGAAAGTGAAATACAATAAAAGACAAAATAATAGAAAACAAAACGTCAAAAGAAATTTATGAAATTTAAAAAATTTTAATTAGTTTTGACACATCATTAAACTGTTAAGTAATAAATTTTTTATAGATTGCGTTAATATGAGTTCAAAAGGTCTCTCAATCAACACATTTTAGTTGAAAAAACATAACCTTTTTAAAAATTCTCATCAAATGCAGAATCTGAAGAAAATCTGTGTAATGAGAGAGTGAGGCATATTCCAGGTCTATCGGTTAAAAAGATAAATGTACTGTTTATACAACTATTTTGTTGTTTTCTTAGCGTTTTATTATGAAATTCATCTAAATTTGAAATGATTTTAAACTATAATATATAATAATAAACGTCTTTTGCGTTGAAGTCTAACAATTCAAATATACTTAAATGTATTTAAAATGTACTCAAATATTTCTAAAGAATTTTTTCTATTCTTTGCCAATCTTTTCATAAAACTTGACTTTCTTTTTGAAAAACTGTAAAGTTTTCAAACATTTGTTTTATTTAACAATTTTTTCAAACATTTTTCAAAAATTGTGTTTTTTTTAAAAATAAGACATTTGTGAATATTTGTGAAATCGAGAGCAAACATTCCAAGAATATGTGTTTAATCAAGTTCATCTTGTTTAATATTGTAATTAATTTTAATTTGATTAATGCTAAACAAAATCAATTTATTTCTATAAATAATAGCAAATATTTGGTTAATTCAAATAATTCATTAGTTTCAACAAGATCGTTTGAAACGAATAGTGATATAGATGTATCATCAGAGGCAATTCATAATATTTCAGACACTGATTTAAATGATGCACAAATTGTGGACCAATTCAATGACAAACCAATTGATGTAAACAATGATTTAAATGAAACCGATTATGACTTCGATTCAGACGATGATTACAGCTATAAAAGTGATTTTCCTCCGAACCAATTAATTGCTGATCATTTAATAGATAAATTATTCGATGGTCTCTCTAATAATCAAATCAATAACTCTTCAAACAATGAGACAAATGAAGTCTTTCAAAAGTTATGGCAATCCTACGAAACTCTATTGAATTTTGTTAAACCAATTGAAATGAGATCATCTCAAAGATTGTTTGAATTATTATATTCGAGTGATTTGAGTGAACAATGTTTGGCGGCTTTAATCACAACAACCAATGCCTTCAATTCTCAAAAGCTCTGGGCTTTTAAAAGTTAGATATAATTATTTCATATTTTTATTAATAAAAGTTTTATATTTTGATAATATTTTCAGTGATCGACTCAATCGGGAAAATACCATCCGGTTTGGTGGAGGGGGTCTTCACATCTTTGGGCGAATATGATGAGTGTCTTAACATTAAAAGTGAATCTCAAAATCATGAAAAAGGAGTGTCCGGTAAATACTGTTTGGCCAAACCTCTCGTTCCAATCAAATTAATCGAGTCTTTGATTTTCGAGAAAAATTCAAAGAATAAAACACCCGAACAATTCAAAATATTAGAGAAAATAGTCAAAGAGAATGCTAATAAAATAAAATTTGTCTTGACTTTTGATGGGGCCATAAGTAAGGCTAATTTTGAATTATTTCGGATCGGAATTTGTATTCCTTCGAAATGTTCTTCCAATGAAATTGAAGACATTTTTAACAAAAGTGAGTTTTATTTCAAATTTTAATTGAAAAAAATTTATTAAAACTTTCACCAGTTTTGAGACCAAGAACAGGAATCACTGTTTCAATCGGACCGGAATGTGATTCAAAAAGTGAAAGCAATAATCAAAATATCAATACATTTCACTTAATTGCTGTGTAATTATATTTTGTTATTTAAGTTCCAAATAATTATTTAAATTTCAATTTCAGTGTAATATTGAGTACTCTCTTAGTGTTTGTTATGTTGGGTACTATCACTGAATTTTATCATCAAAACAGTCTTAACCCAAATTTATGGACACGTTTTTCGATGTGTTTTTCATTTATATCGAATACAAAATCCATTTTTGAAGCAAAAAGCAGTCGGATATCAAGCGCTGACGGAATACTTGTCACATATATCTTATGGACATTCATTGCCCGTTCGTATCTCTCCCCCCTATATATTGGAGCCATTGGCTTAAAAAATGTCTTCACTACTATTCCATCAAAAGTGATGACTGATCTTGCCTATTTCTGGGTTAGAACTCCATTTCCAAATGAGACAATCATTATTATCAGGTATAAAATGACGAAACCAATTGGTTCTTAGCATTTTTAACTAAAAATATTTAAATTTCAGCGCTTTTATAATTTCCTACAATTATTTCGGTTTAACGAAAGTCAGACATAATTTTAGTATTTATTTGAGTTATTGTTTTCTCCGATGGATTAAACTCAGCAGAAGACTAATCGGACCCATTCTTGTGGTCTACATATTATCTGAAATTGGAAGTGGCCCTCTTTGGTCTAATCTAAAGCCTCAGTTCTCGAATGGCTGTCAAACCCATTATCTGCCATCACTTCTACTTTTTAACAACTATTTTGAAGATTTCGATGAATTGGTATTTAATTGATTTAATTGATTCAATATTTGTATTAACATTTTTTTAGTGCAACTCTTCTTATTTGGCACCAGTATTTCAATTGCAGATAATGTCACCCTTTTTCTTGTTTATTCTGAGAAAGGGTCGACGAATTGGATATATTTTATTAATAAATTTAGTAATATTCGGAACATTTGCCACAATATCTCCGAAATTGTTTTCAGAGCAAAGAATACTTCCGTTTGAGATCTCATTAATAAACTCTTTGCCACAAATGAAAAGATCAATCATTCGTTACACACAATACACAGATCAGTATATAATTTCATTTGCAATGGGCTCACTTTTAGGTTATGCTGTCCAAAAACAGGCCAATTGGAAAATTTCTAAATCTATCCAGATACTTTTATGGATTATTTGCCCCACCATTAGCTTGGTTCCAGTGATTTGGGCCGAAAGTTTCATCTATTATAATCAAAATATCGATCAAAAACAAATAAGTTTAATGCTGTGCTATAGTTTGGGAAAAGTTATGTTTAATATAGGGATCGGGTGGTGTGTATACGCTTGCAGCACTGGACGAGGAGGTACTCCATTCCAACAATTGTCAAACTTTTTTTCATTAACCCTTTTCAGGTATTATAAATGAAATAATGGACTCCAGAATATTGCGTCCCTTTTCGCGACTGTCCATCACTTTTCTTGTTTTGCATTCAATTATAATTAATTACCGAATGTTTACCCGAAAAGAAGTATATGTTATGACACATACGTCAACAGTAAGTCCAATAAAATTAAATAAATTCATTAATTGATTGCTTTATATGTTTGTTCAGATCGAGAAAATGATAACCGATTTTATACTGTCGTTGGGATTGTCTTTTATACTCCATCTGCTAATTGAAGAACCCATTAATCGTTTAATTAAATTCAAATTTAAGACGTTTTTGGACAATAAGGGGCCCAAAAAAGACGACAGACTTCTAAAAACTCGAAACAATGTTGTCTTAAAATACATATTCCCGAAAGATAACAATTTTTAAATGTTTTTAACCATTTATATTATAATAAAACTGATAATTAAAGTTGAACTCAATTAATGCAATGATCGCAGTATTTGAATAAAAAAATTTGTTTTAAAATGTGTTTAAACAATACCTTTAATTATATGTGAATTCATTTATTTCTTATTTGTGTTGAATTTTTGTCAAATTATTTCAATTATTTTTTTTCAAAATGAAGACTTTTGGCAATTATTTGATTATTTTGATCTTGATTAATTTATTTTCTTGTCTTTATTCTAAAAATGATGCCCAAGAAGTTGAAGAAAAGTTCAAAGATGTAATGAACAAAGTTCAGGAAATGGAACACCTTGAATCTTTGATTCAATTAAAAATATGTGACGAATCCACTCTCAATGGAGACACTGGTCTGACTGAAGCCCAGGCCAAGGGTATAATAGAATGCGGAAAAATAGATGATGACCCGGTTTGAAATTTTATTTACTAATGCTGTATTTCCTTTATTTAGGACCATGATATTAAAATTGAAATTCCATAGATTTAGAGTATTTTGAAAAAATAGTATCATCTTTGAAATTAAGGACACCCTCTTTAAAATTCCATGATTAAGACTATGCTTGTTCAAGGCATGTTTAATAAAAAAGTTATAGTTCTAAAAAAGTAAGGTTCACTATACATGTAATATAGTGAATTACATACTATAATGTACAATACCTTACTTTTCTAGAACTATAACTTTTTTACTAAACTTGCCTTGAACAAGCATATTTAAGACCATAATCTGAAATACATTAATATTCTCTTTTAATTTTAATTTTAATTTAATTTAATTTATTTATTTAATCAGATATGGAATGAAACCGAAGGCAATGTTATGTGCATTGAAAAGGGCTATAAAGGGATGAGTAGTAACAATATTCTGTTCAATATTTTCTGCAATCAGACTAAAAACGTAAGGCTTTCATTAAATCATTTGAAAAATAATTAATTATATATTTTTGTCAATTCGACGATTAAATCAATTGTTTGGTTGGGTAGTCATTGAATTACGACCCCTACAGTAAATGTATTAATGATTATTATTCTGAGCACTTCACTAACTCTGAATATCACAAACAATTGAAAAAAACAAAAGACCGAAAACTCAAATTAGAGCTTAAGATTAAACACTTGGAAATACTTCTTCAAACAAAGCAAAAAGTGGTGGTAAGTAAATAAAATGAGCATGGTACAATCACCTGTCAACACTTATGCAGGATCTAATTGTAAAACAATCCAGTACTATTTTATCTTGATTTTGGCTGGTGAATAAGTAATATAATTGTAAAAAACTATCCTGGCCCATCTGAAACTTAATGAATACTGTCATTCAATTATTGTTTTATTTATAGGAGTGTTATAACAAAACTCTGGGCTATTCCGTAAAATTAGATTATGAAGAGAAACACCACAAATACGGTAGTTTTAATCGATTTAATTGAATAATAAAGTATTTGTTTAATATTTAAGAGTTTCAAAACGAGATATATCTGAATAGTTATGCTCTGAATGACGAAAAGTCAAGAAACGAATCATTTGATATCCAAACAGAGAAACAAAAAACTAATGAATTCATTAAATGCTATGAATTATTGAACATTAATTGCTATAAAATTTTTAATGACATATATTTGCAATATTTTAAACAATATAAAAACCAAAATGAGGGAACGGACTATCAAAAGTTTATTATCACCAAGATGGGTGGCATATTCGAGGTAATATGAAAAAAGAAATGACCATGTTAACATAGATCTAATAATTTTGAATTTCAAATTAACAGTTGATATCTCGCTGTCAAACACAAGACTTTGGATCTATGAAAGCAAATGATTACTCCTCTAAACAGAAGGAAATATTTGCGAAATTAAATGTGAGTTATGTTTAATGGATGAGTGAATAAAAGTTAATAACTTATTTTTTAAGGAATGCCAATTGAAAGCGTTGCAAATGACCCAGTTCGAAATACAAACACTTAAACAAAGACAATATTTTTATACATTTGACTTTTGATTAAAACTTGATGTATAAATAGAAGAATGTGAAAGGTCAAAATAATACCAGTATTAATTAAAATAATAAAAACAAAAAGTTTTGCAATATTAAATAGATAAATTGGGAAAATGATTAGAGTGAACAGGTCTATTTGATTAGCCACCGTTCTCACTGAACTTTATGTTCTACTTGGTAAAGTTTTGTGATAAACAATTGTCTTATGGAAAGTTATATGAGGACCTAGCACCACTAGAAATAACTAGGTTTTAAATTAGAGTCTATGCATTTCTAAAACAAATTCATATAAGGCTTACAGGAGGGGAGGGCTCTCACAATCAATTTATACACCGAAACTTATCGTAGTAAACAATTTTAATAAAATAAAAGGAAGAGTTGGCGCCACCGCTCCTAAGAATTCAAAATTGGTCAAAACAGAAATTTCTATATTTTAATTCTAGTATGCTAATATATGTAGTAAGGTGATTCTGTTGGATTGATCCCCTTCATGTAAATGGGAAATGTTGTATTTTTAGTCGCTTTAAATGAACTGTAATGAAATGACTGCCTTGTTCAATTTACAACTACTTGTTTGCTTTCAATTATGTTTTCTGTTATGAATAAATAATTGAAACGTTTTAATGGATTAAATGTGAGGACAAAACTTAACTGTAATTAAATGCAAATATAAATCAATTGTTTGGCAAATGATGTCAATAGTCATAGTCTTTGCTCTCATTTCTATTATTGGAAATACTATTCGATTGTTTATAAGAGTTAATAAGACATAAAAAAGTTTTACTCAAAGAAAATGTTTGATTAGTTTGATTCGAGTCAAGTCTTAAAAGTTTTTTTAAATTTTAAAAATGGGCAAGTATAAACCAGAGCTAACGAATGATGATATTGTCATCAGTGGAATGAGTGGTCGCTTCCCAGAGTCGGACTCAACCGATGAGTTTGCGGCCAACTTATATAATAACGTAGATATGGTGACTGAGGATGAGCGCCGGTGGCCCAAAGGTTTTTTTATTATTCTCCAAATTTTTTTATTTTGATTTTATTATAAATTTATGTAGACTTATATGGAATGAACCAAAGAATGGCCAAATTGAAGGACATCCACAAATTTGATGGTCCATTCTTTGGAATAATGCCCAGAATGGGTGACCACATTGAGCCCCATGCTCGTATTTTACTAGAAACAACTTATGAAGCAATCATTGATTCAGGTATTCATTGAATTAAAAATTACTTTCAATTTTAAAACTTTGATTAAAGGAGTGAACCCTCAATCACTTCGTGGTACCGATACTGGAGTTTACATAGGATATTCTTCGATTGGAATGCCAGATGGCTTACCTGAGGAAACACAGCCTGACTCACAATCCTCAATAACAGAAACATTGTTGTGGTACCCTGGCACTGGCAAATGTCTTTATGCCAATCGCATATCATTTGCATTCGACTTTAAAGGTCCGTCAATGGTCATCGACACCGCCTGCTCTTCCAGTATAGTAGCCTTAAATGTGGCTATCAATGATTTGCGCCTTGGTATTCTTTTCATCAACCACTTTATAATCCTGGTAGAAATGTATCAAAATCTTTGTTTTCATCAAATAGGTGTATGTGAACAGGCAATAGTTGGTGGGACTAACATTAATTTACAGCCCTTTACAAACCATATTTATCAGACAACGCATATCAACTCAAGAGATGGTATACCCAAAGTTTGGGATGAAAAGGCAGACGGTTTTGTTAGGGGAGAGACTGTCGCCACTGTTTTCTTGCAGCGCAAAACAAATGCTAAACGTATTTATGCGACTCTTCTCAACATAAAGACTAATATTGACGGCAATAAAAAGATGGGAATGTTTTTCCCCTCATTTAATCTTCAGGAAGACCTCATGATTAAGACATATACCGAAGCAAATATTGACCCATTGCTTGTCAATTACTTTGAAGCACATGGCACTGGAACTGAGGTAAGATAATTACATGACATGACAGACACAATTACATTTGACTTTTGAAAACCAATTGATTATTTAATTGCTTGATAATTTGATTTAAAGGTGGGCGATCCACAAGAAGCTAAAGCTATTTATAATGCCTATTGTGTAAGGCCTGGTCGAAAAGAACCACTTCCAATAGGTCTACTAAAAAGTAATGTGGGTCACTCTGAGGGAGCGTCAGGATTAGCGTCTATTATCAAAGTGTTGTTGGTATTTGAAAATGAAGGTATCCCGGCCAATCTTCACCTCAATAATTTAAAGGCTAGTATTGGTGAGATGTGTCCACCCCTTCAACCGATTTGCAACAATATTCCTTATAAACCAGGTATGAAAACAAATATCAAGCAATTAAATGATTGAGTCATTTACATAAAGGAATCGCTGCGGTTAACAACTTTGGTGTAGGAGGAGTCAATGGTCATGTGTTGCTAGAACCAAATTATAAAAAATCTAATCCCATTGACTTGAAAATAATCGATAAAATACCTAGATTAGTCAATATTTGTTGTCGAACTGAAGAGGCATTAAATCAAATGTTTGATTTCATTGAGAATAATCCGAATAAAATAAATCGAGAATTTTTGGCGCTTCTCAATGACATTATGAAAACAGAAACTCTTATGAATTCCACAGGATTTCCATTAAGAGGTATTCCCTTCAATTGTGTTTTTCGTTATTCAAATGTATTTGCAATTCAGGTTATCTTATTATAAAGGAATCGAAGGAAGAAAACTCAAGTAATAGACATTCTTTTTCAAGACATTCAGCAGTATATGTATCTAAACAAAGAAAACCAATTTGGTTCCTATTCCCTGGACTGGGAGGTCAGTGGTCAGGAATGGCAAAGGCATTGATGCAAATCGATATATTTGCTGAAAAAATTGAGGAATGCCATCAAATATTATTAGAGTTTGACATCGATTTGAAATATTTATTGTTATCAGAGGACACAAATACAATGAATACAATGACTAATAAATTCTGTGCCACAACTGCTTTGCAAATAGCAATGGTTGATGTATTACATAAATTGGATATCACTGCAGATGGAATAATAGGCCATTCATTCGGAGAGATAGCCTGTGCTTATGCTGACGGCTGTCTCAATACAAGAGAAGCTCTTTCAGTAACTTATATTAGAGGACAGGTAACTGAAAGCGATCCCAATATACCAAAAGGACTGATGGCAGTGGTGGGCCTTTCATGGGAAGAGACTATAAAATTGTGTCCAAAAGGTGTGGACGTTGTCTGCAATAACTCGGATAACACAGTCGTTGTTTCCGGTAAACAAATATTTGAGAAAAAATAATTGAATTCTTTTAATTATAAATCACTTTCAGGTCTTTACGAAGAGACCAAACAATTGATTCAAACATTAATTAAACGAAATATCTTTGTTCGGGAACTCGACAGCAATCATATCCCATATCACAGCAAATACCTCAAGAGTTCGGCTCAAACAATGACAGACGAACTGATGAAAGTTATCACTAAACCAAAGATTCGATCAACAAAATGGATTTCGACATCACTTTTAAATAATGACTCAATGGATGAATGCCTAAAATATGCTTCCCCAGAATATTTTGTAAACAATTTAATGAGTGGTGTCTTTTTCTATAACAAATTACAGTCTTTGCCTAAAGACGCTATTGTTATAGAAATAGGTGCCCACACTCTGTTCGCTAAGGTAGTGCCAAAAACTCTGGAGGACTCAACTTATTTATCTCTTATCCGAAAGAATAAAAACGAAACAAATTTAGAGAATTTCCTCAACAATATTGGAAAGTTGTATGAACTAGGCGTAAATGCAGCCATTGAAAACTTGTACCCTGCTGTTGAATGGCCTGTATCCAGGAACACTCAATCAATAAGCTCACTCATGCGATGGAACCATAAGGAACAGTACTTTTGCCGCAAATATCCTGACTTTCACTGCAAATTCAGTGCCTCTGATATGAATGAAACAATAGATATCTCAAAACTCTTTGATTCTTATCTTCCGGACCACTGTATCGATGGAAACATTATATTTCCTGCCACTGGCTATTTGATGCTGGCCTGGAGGCAATTAGCTGCCTCCAAATCCAAAATTTGGAATCAGGTTCCTGTTGTTTTCGAAGATATACAATTCAAAAGACCTGTCTTCTTATCCGAGTTAGAGAATACAAAATTAAAAGTAAAACTGCACAACATATCTGGTAAGTTTTGTTTATGGCTGGTATTGCTAATGTAATCAAATGAGTGAACTAGATTATTTGATTTTTAGGCGAATTCGCGGTTTTAGAGAACAATAATGTGGTTTGTTTGGGAAAAGTATACTCACCTGAAGATAACCAAACCCTTAGAGTTCAGAATCTATTTCATGAAGAGATCACAAATGAAACCCAATTTGAGACGACAGAGTTGAGCGCTGACCAAATCTACAAAGAGCTCAGAGTCCAAGGCTATGATTATGGGCCTAAATTCAAAGGCCTGATTAGTCTGAGATATGATAACTTCAAGAAACTTTATGGTAGAGTGGAATGGAATGGCAATTGGATCACATTTCTGGACTCTGTCCTCCAATCTCAGGCAATTGTAAATCCATTCAGAAAAATGTTGGTTCCGGTTATGATATCCGCTCTCAGATGTGACCCAAAAGTGTTATTCAAATGTATTGAAGAAAATAAAATCATTTTAAAAGACGACGAAAATAATGAGAAGAGAGAAGAAAAGGAAAAGTTATTGAATTCCAATGAACTTAATATTAAAATAAATAACCAAGATGACAACATTCATAATGAACGAGAAGTGGAGCGACTGATTGTGGTAAATAACGCCAAATATATCGAAGATATGATTGACTCCAGTTTTCACCGATACAAGTCTATCGTCCCTTTTTATGTTGATGTTTCTTCCAGGCTAATAGTTCTACCTGGTCTAGAAATAGAGGATTTAATGGCTGTACCCGTTCCTCGTAAATCAAATGCACAGCACATTAAATTGGAAACCTATAAGTTTATAACAAACTTTGAGACCGAAGCCATAGATGACTATTTCAAAGACATAATATCATCCTATTTACTGGTTTGTATTTGTTTAATTACAAAATTGTTAAGGATCAATTTCTATTTATAAATAGTAAAGTTAATTATTTTTTAGGTCTGCAATGAATTGATATCTCAAATAAATGAAATATTTTCTTCAAAACCAAACAAAAAAGATTCACAAAAATACGAACCAAAAGAAAATTCAAATACATTTCATGTTTTGGAGAATTATTTGAAATACTTTTTAAATGAAATCAAACAAAATAATAGTAATGAAAGTCTACAACAAATCAAAGAAAGACTTATAAGTGATTTGTTGGATAAACCAGAATATGATTTGTCGAAAGATATGATTAATCAGATCCCGAAAAATGAACGCTTTTTGAGACCACTTCTGGATATAGTGTCTGAAAACAATGCGCCCAAAAAACAGATTAAAGTCCTCGAAATGAATTTGAGTAATGCTATTATGGCTCAAGAAGTAGACAATCATTTAGCACTTGCGGCAATTTATCCGATTGAAGTGGACTATACTCTTGCCGTCAGGTCATTGGAGGGGTTGTCCGATGAATATAAGAATAAGTCATTCAAATTGTATGAATGGAATCCGAAAAAATGTTTGTTTCCGTCGGAGATTATGGCAATTGATTTGCTTATATTTAAGGACGACTTTGAATTATGGGATCTCAAAGTTGAAGATCAGTTGCAGGATATTCACGACTCTCTTAATAATAACGGATTTCTGTTGTCATTCTTCAGATATAAATATACTGAACCAGAAATGGGTTTAAATGAAATAATCGGCAAAAAAGACAGAAACGACTCACTTTTGGAACAAAGAATTGAAACTTTCATTGAAATGGCAAAAGAGATGGGTCTTAATATTATTTGTCAGAAAACTAATAGCTTTGGTTGGACTGCAATATTGTGGCGCAAAATAACTTCTTGCAATGATATAAAAAAAGGTGATCTTCAAAATAATTTAATTTTGATTGATTCAAATATTCAACTTTGGTTCGAAAAATTAAAAGATTTGATGAAAGATCAATTTGAAAAAACAAATTCAACAAATATTTGGCTCATCGCTAATGAGTCTCCTTTAAATGGAATCATTGGTCTGACAAATAGCCTTCGATTAGAACCGGGAGGGGACAGAATAAGGTGTATCTTAGATTATGACAAATGTCTTAAAGTTCCCCTCAATTGTGGTGAAAATGAGATAATTAGCGATATTTTTAACAATGATTTGGCCATAAATGTGATAAAAGATGGAAAACTGGGAACTTATAGACACATTAATCTTGCAAAAGACTTCGATAAAATTGAAACTTTTGATTACTTCCTGAATATGAGCGCCAACAGAGACCTATCAAATATGCAATGGTTTGACTCAAGAAACTTAATTCTCTCAAAAGAATTGTTTCATTTGGAGGATGAGATGATTGATGTAATTCGTTGCCAGACTTACTCTTCTGGAATCAATTTTAGAGATGTGTTATTAACAACTGGCAAATTGATGACAGGACCGGAAGCACTATTCACGGATTGTCTCATTGGATTTGAATTTGCGGGCCGTCGAGCAGATAATGGACAGAGAGTTTGTGGTTTCAATTTGGGCCGATGTTTCGCTACATTTGTTGACGTCAGACAAGATTTAATTACTCCTATACCCGATCATTGGTCTATGGATGACGCGGTCACTATCTTAAGCACTTATATCACTTTATGGTATGGACTCATAGAAAGGGCTCAACTCAAAGAAGGTAACATAAATATAGAAAATTAACCAAGTTTGATAATCAAAGCTAATGTTCTTGGAACTACCAAATAAATCATTGAAAAAATAATTTTTGTCTCATTTTAGGGGAAAGTATTTTAATTCATTCAGCGGCGGGAGGTGTCGGACAGGCAGCCATATCTGTCTGTCAGTACTACAAGTGTGATATATTTGTCACCATTGGAACCGATGAAAAGAAACAATTTTTAATTGAAAAATACAAAATTCCAGAAAACAAAATATTTAACTCAAGAGATATTCAATTCAAATATCAATTAATGACTGCAACCAATGGAAAGGGAGTTAATCTGGTATTGAATTCATTGACCGGCGAAAAACTAGATGCAAGTTTAAAATGTGTCTCAGATAATGGCCGCTTCATTGAGATCGGAAAGTATGATCTCATATTAAATAAGAAGTTAGGAATGTTTGCGTTCCTCAGAAATATATCACTTATTGGAGTGTCTATCGATCGGGTCATTTATCTGATACCACAATTTGCGCAAAGGTTTTTCGAGTGGATGCACAGGTATTCCACAACTGAATGTATTAAACCTCTTTGTCGGACAGTTTATAATGTCTCAGAAGTGGAGAACGCCTTTAGATATATGACAACCGGTAAACATATCGGAAAGTTATTGATAAAAATCAGAGACGAAGAACAAGAAACAAATGTATCGAAAAATATTATAAATCCTGCGCTCAAACTGAAGGCAACTGTAAAGACATATTTTAATCCAAATAAGGTTTATTTAATAATTGGAGGCTTAGGAGGCGTAGGCCTAGAATTACTCAATTGGATGATTGGTTTGAATGGCCGTAAATTTGTGCTGACCTCAAGATCTGGAATCAAAACAGTTTATCAGAACTTCTTTTTGAATCGATTAAAATCTTTGGGAAATGATTTCAAAATGTTTTCAACGAAAATAGTTGTCTCTAATTATGATTGTCTCACTTCTGATAGCACTCAACAATTGATAGATGAATCTAGAATTTTGGGCCCAATCGGAGGGATATTTAATTTGTCATTAGTATTGAATGACTGTCTTCTTGAGAATCAGAGTTTAGATCAGTTTAAAGTTACTTATGACTCAAAGGTTAACCCATGCCTTCATTTGGACCGATTGACACGTCATATGAATATAAACTTAGACTATTTTGTCGTATTCTCATCTGTAAGTTGTGGTAAAGGAAATACGGGACAAACCAACTATTCTTTCGCTAATTCTGTAATCGAAAGAATATGTGAAGTGAGACGTAAGGATGGATTACATGGACTGGCCATTCAATGGGGACCTATTGGTGATGTGGGAGTGATAGCAGATATAGAGTTAAACAGTTCCCTGTCAGCAATCGTTAAGCAAAGAATCAACTGTTGTTTGGAAGTGTTGGACAAATTTCTTCAGTGTCCACAACCTATTCTTTCTTCGACGGTATGTATTGTTTTATTCAATAATTTAAAACATAATTTAATTAATGAATATATTTTGTGAATCAAAAGTTACGATCAATGCCTTCAACCAAACTAAGCAGTCGTGAGGCACGTATTATAGGACAGATATGGTCTGCTTTGGGAGTCGATCCTAAGATCACACCCGACTATTTGACTTTAGGAGAGATAGGCATCGAATCAATGTTTGCGGTTGAGTTACAGCAGGGGTTAGACAGGGATTATAATATAAAAGTCTCATTGAATGACATAAAGTCTATAACTGTTCGGGAAATCAAAGACTTTGAATCGGGAAAGATTGAAGAGTTAAGGAAATTCGCTGAAGACGTACGTCTAGCCAGAGAAAGACTGTCCAGAATCAAATTTATTATACCCAGCGAAACATTCTGTCGCCTCAATGGTAATCAGAGTGGAAAACCCCTTTACTTTTTACCTCCAATCGAAGGTATTTTCTCAACACTAGAAAGTCTGGCCAAGAAAATAGACCGACCCGTCATTGGCCTTAATTGGACACAAAATGTTAATCACTTGAAGTCTATTAAAGAAGTCACTGATTATTATTGGAATCTAATTAATAACTTGTCTTCAAATACTAATTTCGATATAATTGGATCTTCTTATGGTTCACTTCTGGCCATCAAATTAATTAGAAGACCAGCCATTAATAAGACAATAATTGTGGACATTCTATCGGATACAGAAACAGATGAGGAAACCCTAAGCGATGATCATATCCTTGAATTTGTTATTAAACTGTTTTCACAAAATATGCCGAAGAATCTGACGAATAGAATAATACGAGACTTAAATTGTGTCAACACTTTAGACCAAAAGATCAATAAAATAAGTAACGAATTGAAAGAATTTGGGGGCAAAAAGGTTATCACTAAAGACCTAGATCAGATTCTTAAAGATTCATTTGAGAGAGCAAAAATGTACAAATTGTACAGGCTCAAAATGAAGAAAAAGTATAAACAAATCAAGGCTAAATTTGAAAAGACATTGATGCAAATGACGGGTAGGCTTCTAGTGATTAAGCCATTAGATAATTTTAATGAAGAAAACAAAGATGAGCTTGTACATCGTATAAAAGACTCACTATTTTTATCAACTGATGTAAGTATTGGTTAAAATTAATAGTTTTTAAAACTCATTTTGAAATATACTTAAGATTCCGATCGAAAAACTTGGAGTCGAAATGTTTAGAGCAAATCCCGAAGACTTATCGATGGAATGTTTCGACAAAATGTCTCAACTCATCAATAGTTTCCTGAATGACAACAAATAAATAAATATTCATTGTTTAAGAAATCAAAGTTTAATAATCTTTAAACTAAACATTTGTTTGAATCCCATTTTTGAATAAATATAATCCGGAACTTGAATTATACTGAAAATAAATCAGCATGTAACATTATTCAATAAATGAACTTACTAATGAAAGTGTTTAACATGATTCTATAGGTAAGGATACCTGGTTTAAACTTTATCTTTTTATTCATTAAAACAATATAGAGTAATAATTTTAAATCAATAAACTGTTGTTTACCTCATTTTCCAATAATTGGAGTCAATTTGAATTAATTAGAGAATTGGAACAATTGGAACGGCTAGCAATCAAATTATCAATAAGTTAATAAATATGAAGTGCATATGTTATACCATGCATATTCTATTAAATATAATTCAATTACATAAATGATTTATAATAGATATCATTAAAATTTGGTCTAACCTTGTTATTGTTTGCATTGATTACTCGCATAATTAATAGGTGAAGACAATGATAATAGACTTGAGGCTAATCATAATTAAATGGATAATAAACTTAAGACACGATATATTGAGTTCAAATGATTCATATATAAGTCGATCGATTGTTTGAATTGTTTTTAATTTTTGATTTATTGACAACTCTTTAGAAACACAAATAAAAGTAAAGACAAACATTTGATTTCAGTCAAAACTGCGATCAAATAATGTCTTTCAGATCGCATATCCCTTCTGTGATGACAGAAGATATTGTCATCAGTGGAATGAGTGGACGTTTTCCCGAATCTGATAATACCGACGAATTCGCTACTAATTTGTTTAATAGCACCGATTTATTCACTGAAGACGACCGAAGATGGCCTAAAGGTTGGTCAGCATTTTGAAAATGTCTTTACTCAGACAATTGATATAAACCTTGATATTAATCTTATTTATTGTTTTCATTACTTAAATCTTAGATTTGTATGGAATGAACCAAAAAATGGCAAAATTGAAACAAATCGATAAATTTGATGGTTTATTCTTCGGCATCGTTGGTCTATTTGCCGATCAGATAGATCCCCAGGGTAGAATACTATTGGAGACAACTTACGAAGCTATAGTTGACGCCGGTATACATCCATCAATTCTTTTTCAAAAAGTCTTTCAATTGTTAATTGAATTTTGTATTTTCAATGAAAAGGAGTTAATCCTCACGATCTTAGAGGCAGTGCTACCGGAGTTTATATAGGATATTCATCGATGGGAATGCCAGATGGTTTCCCCGACGAAGTTCAACCTGATTCTCAGTCATCTCTGACGGATACGATAGTGTGGTATCCCGGAAGCGCTAAATGTATTTATGCCAACAGAATATCATTTATATTCGACTTTAAGGGCAAGTCTATGGTCATCGATACCGCCTGTTCTTCCAGTATTGTAGCACTGGATGTAGCGATCAGTGATTTAAGATTAGGTAACAAAATAATAGTTCAATAAATAGACGAATCATTCAATTTATAATTTTATGATTAAAGGAAAGTGTGATCAGGCAATTGTGGGCGGAGTGGGCATTAATCTTCAACCTTTCACTAATCATATTTATCAAAGACAACAAATCAACTCAAAAGATGGCGTTCCCAAAGTGTGGGACGAAAGCGCGGACGGTTTCGTTAGAGGAGAGACCGTTTCCTGTATTTTCTTACAGCGAAAGTCAAATGCAAAACGTATTTACGCCACTGTTTTGAATACTGGTATTAATATCGATGGCAACAAAAAGATAGGAATGTTCTTCCCCTCAGCTGACAGTCAAGAAGAGCTTATGGTGAAGACCTATACTGAGGCCGGTATAGACCCTTTATCTGTCAATTATTTTGAAGCTCACGGGACCGGCACTGAAGTAAATATAACTGATTTCTAATTCAAAATACTGAAAATAAACTTTTAATGGTTTTAAGGTCGGGGATACACAGGAGGCCAAGGGCATTTTCAATGCATATTGCGTTCGACCAAAACGCAAACAACCCCTACCGATAGGACTCTTGAAGAGTAATATGGGACACACAGAGGCTGCTTCTGGTTTGGCTTCAATTGTCAAATGTTTGATATCGTTTGAAAACTCATGTATTCCCTCTAATCTACATTTGACTAAAATAAAGCCAAGTATTGCAGAGATGTGTCCACCTCTTCAACCAATCAATCAAAATATGAGATATACTCCGGGTATGGCTTTTGATTTATTAATAAGACAATTAACAACAAATGTTTGTTTAAAGGCATCGCTGCTCTCAATAATTTTGGTTTGGGTGGAGTCAATGGACACGTACTCCTCGAATCCAATTACAAGGAATTGGATGAAAATAGTCTGGATATAGCACCAAAAATACCCCGAATAGTCAACATTTGTTGCCGAACTGAAGAAGCGTTGAATCAAATGTTTGATTTCATTGAGAATAATCCGAATAAAATAAGTCGAGATTTTCTGGCCCTTCTCACAGATACTATGAAAAGCAGACCTAATGTCAGATCTTCAGGATTTCCCTATAGAGGTATGAGATGTCATCAAACGCTTTGATTCAAAATTATGTTTCGATTTAAGGCACGCTTTTCATCAAACAAACCAAAAGGGAAGGCAATCAAATTGAATATCAATATAAAAGACAGTCAACAATATTCACGAGCAAAGCAACAAAGCCAATCTGGTTCCTATTCCCTGGTCTGGGTGGTCAGTGGTCAGGAATGGCAAAAGCATTGATGCAAATCGATATAATTGCTGAAAAAATAGAGGAATGCCATCAAATATTATTAGAGTTTGACATCGATTTGAAATATTTATTGTTATCAGAGGACACGAATACAATGAATACAATGACTAATAAATTCTGTGCCACAACTGCTTTACAAATAGCAATGGTTGATGTATTACATAAATTGGATATCACTGCAGATGGAATAATAGGCCACTCATTTGGAGAGATAGCCTGTGCTTATGCTGACGGCTGTCTCAATACAAGAGAAGCTCTTTTAGTAACTTATATTAGAGGACAGGTAACTGAAAGCGATCCCAATATACCCAAAGGACTGATGGCAGTGGTGGGCCTTTCTTGGGATGAGACCATAAAATTGTGTCCAAAAGGTGTGGACGTTGTCTGCAATAACTCGGATAACACAGTCGTTGTTTCCGGTAAACAAATATTTGAGAAAAAATAATTGAATTCTTTTAATTATAAATCACTTTCAGGTCTTTACGAAGAGACCAAACAATTGATTCAAACATTAATTAAACGAAATATCTTTGTTCGGGAACTCGATAGCAATCATATCCCATATCACAGCAAATACCTCAAGAGTTCGGCTCAAATAATGACTGAAGAAATTAAAAAAGTCATTTTTGAACCGAAAAAGAGGTCAAAGACATGGATTTCGACTGCAATTTCTGATTCGTCAGCGAACGAACATTCATTAAAATATGCTTCGGCTGAATATTTTGTCCATAACTTGGTCAGTCCCGTCTATTTCTATAATAAACTGCGAACACAAGTGCCAAATGATGCCGTCATCATTGAAATGGGTCCGCACAGTCTGTTCGTTAAAATCATATCAAAAACTCTGGAGAACAGCACTTATTTTTCGCTCATAAGACGGAACCAAAACGAGACAAATATCGATACATTCCTCACAACTATCGGTAAACTCTATGAATTGGGATATAATCCATCGATTGAAAGGCTTTACCCGCCAGTGGTTTGGCCGGTAGCCAGAAATACACAATCAATCGGTTCTTTAATTCGTTGGCAGCACTCAGACTCTTATTTAGTGAAGAAGTACCCTGATTATTATTTCAACTACACTGCAGCTGATATGAATGTACGAATCGATATGTCCAGGAACTTCAAATCATATCTGCCTGATCATTGCATCGATGGCTCAATCTTATTTCCAGCCACCGGTTATCTAATGCTGGCCTGGAGACAATTGGCTGCTTCCAAGGGCAGAATATGGAATCAGATTCCTGTTGTTTTCGAAGAAGTCCAGTTTCGAAGGGCTGTCTTCTTATCAGAAACTGAGGCCACAAAACTTAAAGTCCGATTTCACGATAATTCAGGTCTTATTAACGATTAAACATTTTTTATATTCATTTCTTATTATTTTCTTATAATTAAAGGAGAATTTGTTGTAATGGATAACAATATTGTCGTCTGTAAGGGTCGTTGTTATTCGCCAGAAGAATGTCCGCTAAGAATTCAAGATATTTTTCATCAGCAAAATACTGATAAAGAACTTGATTCCCACCTAACTCTTGAAACGGATGATGTTTACAAAGAATTAAGAGCACAGGGCTATGACTATGGTATTAAATTCAAGAGAATCCAGAAATTCATGAGCAAAAAAAGTGGTCAACTGATTGGCCAAATCGAATGGGATGGCAATTGGATCACATTCTTGGACTCACTCTTTCAAACTATGGCTCTGACACTACCTTTCCGTAAACTAATGGTGCCGGTTATGATAACGTCTTTGAGGTGTGACCCAAAAGTTTTGTTTAGTGCAGTCTCTGAATCAAAAATTGCTGAAAACCTTAATAATAATAATTTTGAAACTCGAGAAGAGATAATCGAAAATTCTTCTAAAGAGGTCGACATCTTTTCTGAATCTAATAACCAATTCTTGGAAACAATTATTGACTCGAGTTTTCACAAATATAAGGCTTTACTTAAATTTTATTCTGACCTCAACTCAAAAATAATTATCACAAATGGTCTCGAAGTCGAAGATTTGTTGGCAGTTCCCATATCCAGGAAAAATGTTGCTTCAAATGACTTAAAACTTGAATCCTATCAATTCATAGCTAATGATGAGTCAAATGCCATTGAATATAACCAAGAACAAATTACTAATAATTATATTAAGGTGAGTTTTGTCAGAGACATTCAAAATAAGATTCAATTTATTATTATTTTTTTCAAAGGTTTGCTTAGATTTGAGCAATCAATTGAAAAATAACAAATTTGAACAAGATAATAAGCGAGAAATCGATAAATGTATTAAAGAAAATTCAGAAGATAAGGTACTTTTTAAAGCTTTAAACCAAATAATTGAAATGGTGAAACAAAATTTTGAGCATGGTCATGACTCAATCATTCAATCCATAAATGATTTGCTGAATAAACCAGAATATGATTTGTCGAAGGATATGATTAATCAGATCCCGAAAAATGAACGCTTTTTGAGACCACTTCTGGATATTGTGTCTGAAAACAATGCGCCCAAAAAACAGATTAAAGTCCTCGAAATGAATTTGAGTAATGCTATTATGGCTCAAGAAGTAGACAATCATTTAGCACTTGCGGCAATTTATCCGATTGAAGTGGACTATACTCTTGCCGTCAGGTCATTGGAGGGGTTGTCCGATGAATATAAGAATAAGTCATTCAAATTGTATGAATGGAATCCGAAAAAATGTTTGTTTCCGTCGGAGATTATGGCAATTGATTTGCTTATATTTAAGGACGACTTTGAATTATGGGATCTCAAAGTTGAAGATCAGTTGCAGGATATTCACGATTCTCTTAATAACAATGGATTTCTGTTGTCATTCTTCAGATATAAATATACTGAACCAGAAATGGGTTTAAATGAAATAATTGGTAAAAAAGACAGAAACGACTCCCTTTTGGAACAAAGAATTGAAACTTTCATTGAAACGGCAAAAGGGATGGGTCTTAATATTATTTGTCAAAAGACAGATGGAATCGGAAATAAAGCACTACTAATGAGAAAAATTGTGTCTAAATCTGTAAAACAGAATCAAATTCAAAGCATTTCGATTACAAACGATTATGAAAATTGGTTTTCAATTCTTAAGCAAAAGATTATTCAATTGAAGGAAATTTGTGAGGAAAACGACGAAACAAAACTCTGGATCGTTGCCAACAACTCTTCTATTAATGGTATCATTGGCCTTACAAACAGCATTCGATTAGAACCGGGAGGGGACAGAATAAGGTGTATTTTTGATTATGACAAATGTCTTAAAGTTCCCCTCAATTGTGATGAAAATGAGATAATTAGCGATATTCTGAACAATGATTTGGCCATAAATGTGATAAAAGACGGAAAACTGGGAACTTATAGACACATTAATCTGAGTAAAGGTTATGACAAAAGAGAGACATTTGACTACTTCTTAAATGTGGGACAGACTAAAGACCTCTCAAGTCTTCAATGGTTTGATTCAAAAAACCTATTTTTCACTGAAAAAGCTTATGATATAAATAACAAAGAATTCAAACAAATTCGATGCAATATCTATACCTCAGGACTCAATTTCAAAGATGTAATGTTTGCCACCGGTTTGTATGACTTAAATAATTAGTTTAATTCAAATCTGATTTATCAAACAATTCTGATTATAGGAAGATTAATATCGGGACCGGAGACTATGTTTTTTGATAATTCCATAGGATTTGAATTTGCTGGCCGTCGGTCGGACACTGGAGAACGAATTTGTGGCTTTGGTGCGAGTCGTTGTATGGCTACTTTTGTGGACACCAGTGAACATTTGTTTACATCCATTCCGAAACATTGGTCTATGAATGAGGCGGTGACTGTCCTCAGCACTTATATCACAGTTTGGTATGGACTTATAGAGAGGGCTCAACTCAGCCAAAGTAAGACATACTATTAGTGACACTATTCTTAAAAGATTTTTTTTCAGATGAGAGTATTTTAATTCATTCAGCGGCGGGAGGTGTCGGACAGGCGGCCATATCTATCTGTCAATACTACAAATGTGACATCTTTGTGACCGTCGGAACAGATGAGAAGAAAAAGTTTTTGACCGAAAAATACAAAATACCAGAAAACAAAATATTTAACTCAAGAGATATTCAATTCAAATACCAGTTAATGACAGCAACCAATGGAAAGGGAGTTAATTTAGTATTGAATTCTCTTTCCGGCGAAAAACTTGACGCCAGCTTTGAATGTGTTTCAAAAAATGGCAGATTTGTTGAAATCGGAAAATACGATCTGATTCTCAACAAAAGAATCGGAATGTTTGCTTTCCTTAAAAATATATCACTGATAGGCGTTTCCGTGGATCAGATCATATTAGCTCTTCCCGAATATGCCCACAAATTCTTCGATTGGATGCAACAGAATTGTAATAATGGTTGCATTAAACCAATTAATTACACTATCTTTGAGTCAAAAGAAGCGGATCAGGCCTTTAGACACATGACTACAGGTAAACACATCGGAAAAATTCTTCTCAAGATAAGAGAAGAAGAAATTGAGGTCGAACCTCAGCATTTAAAGCCCAGTCCAACAATCAAAATGATGGCAACAGTTAAAACATATTTTGATCCGAAAAATGTATTTATAATAACTGGAGGTTTGGGAGGTTTTGGCCTCGAATTACTGAATTGGATGATACAATTGGGAGGTCGAAAGTTTGTCATCACTTCAAGAAGTGGAGTCAAAACCAATTATCAGCGCTTTTTTCTCAAACGATTAGAATTTTTAAGCGAAAAATTGAAATTATTTGAAACAAATATTAAAATTTTGGCCAATGATTGTCAAACTGAAGCCATGACTCAAGAGTTAATCAAAGAGTGTCTGAAAATGGGTCCAATCGGAGGAATATTTCATTTGTCATTAGTATTGAATGACTGTCTTCTTGAGAATCAAAGTTTAGATCAGTTTAAGGTTACGTACGACTCAAAGGTTAACCCATGTCTTCATTTGGACCGATTGACACGTCATATGAATATAAACTTAGACTATTTTGTCGTATTCTCATCTGTAAGTTGTGGTAAAGGAAATACGGGACAAACCAACTATTCTTTCGCTAATTCTGTAATCGAAAGAATATGTGAAGTGAGACGTGAGGATGGATTACATGGATTGGCCATTCAATGGGGACCTATTGGTGATGTAGGAGTGATAGCAGACACAGAGATAAACAGTTCGTTGTCAGCAATCGTTAAACAAAGAATCAATTGTTGTTTGGAAGTGTTGGACAAATTTCTTCAGTGTCCACAACCTATTCTTTCTTCGACGGTATATATTGTTTCAATGTTAATTCAATAATTTTGAACTGTATTTGTCCATGTTCATAATGAACAGTTCAACTAATAATTATTTACTTTCAGGTGAGAGCACAAAGATTGACACAAGAAGGGAATCGCGAACAAAGAATAGTTGGTCAAATTTGGAGTGCATTAGGTGTAGACCCTAATACAACACCGGATCACTTGACTCTTGGTGAAATCGGTATCGAATCGATGTTCGCCATTGAATTACAACAGGGGTTGGAAAAGGATTATGACATAAAGATTAGTCTTTCGGACGTCAAATCAATTACTGTCCGACAAATGAAAGACTTCCAGAACGGAAAAGTCAATGATTTGAAAGAGTTTGCGGCAGATATCCGGGAGGCCCGACAGAAGCTCATTAAGAAGAAGTTTTTGATTCCTCAGGAATCATATATTCATTTGAATGCCATCCGTACCGGAAAACCAGTTTATTTCTTGCCTCCAATTGAGGGAATATTCTCCACTTTTGAGGGTTTGGCCAAAAAAATCGATCGGCCAGTAATCGGATTGAATTGGACCCGAGATATGGATGACTTAAATTCAGTCAAAGATGTGAGCAGACATTTTACGGAAGTGCTAAATAGGTTGTCTCCCGAACAGAACTATGATATAGTCGGACACTTTTATGGCGCTCTCATTGCGAGCAAAATGTTAACGAACTCATCTATTGGACGGACTGTCATTATCGATATCCTGTCCAATACTAAAATGGACGACGACGTGGGAACTGATGACAATATTTTCAAAATAGTAACCAAGTTTCTTTTTTACGACATCCCGAAGAATGTGGAGCAAAGAATTCAAAGAGATTTGAGTTTAATCACAGATATTAATGAAAAAATTAATAAACTTTGCGCTGAAATCAAGGAATTTGGCGGAAAAAGTCTGGTCTCCAGAGATTTGGATGAAATACTGAAGAATTCATTCAAAAGAGCGAAACTATTCACTAATTATAGAATCAAATTAATGAATAAATTTCAAAAAGTCAGACAAAATGTGGGCAAAAAGTTTTTGGAAAAAACCGGAAGACTTTTAGTCATTAGACCTTTCGATGAAACGCCTGACAACACAACAACTGATGTCCAGAATATCTTCAATGCGTATTTCATCCCGGGAGAGGTATTCTATATTTTTTAAAATTATTGACAATTCATTCATTGTTTTTGATTTTCTCCACAGATTTCTGAAGGAATGTTTGACATCGAAAAATTCAAAGCTGACCCTGATAACATTCTCTTTGAAAATGATGACAGAATCGCTACACTTATAAATCAATTCTTCAACAAATAATATATTTATATTTAATATTATTTTCTAGAAAGACTAAGCTTGCATATTCTTTAATCAAGTTTTACTATTTTCCCATATTATCCAATGTTTGACAATAAAAGGCTTTAATTTACTCAAAAACAAGATTTTAATTATAAAATTATTCCATTATTTTAATTGACTTCAATTTTAATTATAAAATTGATCGCATTTTTTCGTTTAGAGTTAATATTTGTTAATTTAATAATTATTTGGAATTCCACTTAAAATAACAATTAAAGAGGATGTCCTAGGTTCAAATAAAGTTGTCGGATAAAGGTGTCCACTACTCTCAAAGAATATAAGGGACACTCCATAGAGCGGTGCTATTTTGATGAAACCTTTTTTGAGGGATTAGCCCTAAAAAAGGAGATAATATAACTTTGAATTTTGTGCCACCCATTCCTTTGGAAAGGTATGCTTTCAAAATAAT